>JAYMSF010000952.1:0-13309 GCA_036897335.1 Silene vulgaris | reverse complement strand
TTTAAGTTAATTGAATATTTGAATGAACAATCTATATGTAAAAATTCTGAGCAATCCTGTGTGTTAAGTCTAAACTCACATTTAGCCAACCCTATGAAAATCAGTAGGAATGAGAGGATATCTAGCAAGTGAAATTGTTTTGTGGCTTTGTCGAAATTCATTTGTTGCACATATAACTCAAGGACCATGATATCCAGTCAAGCTGCAACTAATACCTTATTGTCTGCAGAAAGTTTTAGACTCCTGCAAGCTGTTTCTTCAGAAGGAATGGATCTGAAAGAACATGAACTTTCTTCAAGATTGACAAGATTGCAGGAACTAGTGACATGTTTGCTCTCTCGTATTAGATTCTGCAAACAAAAATACAGGAGCATAAAGAACAATAGGGCAAAAATAGATAAGCAGCGAGATTATAATGCAACCAGTACCTCTAAGCCACTTGCTACACCAGAGAGATCACTCTTATCCTTGGCTGCAGATATATATGAAACAGAGAGCAGCACTCGTCAGCTAACTTGCATGTACTTCCTCCTTCCCAAATTTTGTCCCCATTTAAAATTAGTGGTCAACTGTGTCAACTTTGACATAAATTTCTATTATACTTGAGTTACACAGGGTGAGGTCGATTACATCCGAAACCCCCTTACTCGCCATTTGCGGGAGCCCTTAACCTAGAGGCTAGAGGCACTAAGGTGATGTTGTGTAAATGTAAGAGCACAATGTAACATTTATCATGTTTGACTTATCAATACAAACTATGTTCATTATCAACTTTAAAAAATTGCAACAATTTTTAATGGTGAGAAATTATTGGTTAGAGTCGACATAGGTGGGCCACCAAGATCAATTAGGGACAATTTAGATGGGATGGACTTATAAAAAGAACCTCAAACTACTCTAAGTACCATATTCATTTGACGTAGCAACATCTTCTAAAGGGTTAGTATCAAGCTTTCTGTTGGAGCAGTCTACATCGTCTTCATCGTCAGAGAGTACTAGACGAGCACGTTTGCGGCCAGATGATCTCAAAGGGCTATCTGATGATTTAGACAAGCTTTTGGGAGAACTTTGAGTTGTTGACAAAAGTCTTTTGACTTTTCCAACTCGATTTCGCTCAAGTGTATTCAGCTTATCACAACGGATAAGTGTACTCAAATCATCGTCGTCATCCATATCTGCAACCCTCGAAACAGGTCTAACCTTAGACAGGAATCCATTACCCTGAGAAGCTTCAGAGTCATCAGATCGATGTCTTGAGAAACTATCATCACCCTCTGTTTCTGTTTCAGAGCAACTATCCCCTGAAACATTCTGACATTCTTGCTCACTACTGATTTTAGTCTGCAAGTTGTCTATCTTAGATTTCACCCTCCTACAAGCATGTTGAGCAAATAAAATTCACTGACGCATAATTCAAAATTCAGAATTTCAGAGGAGATAAAGGATGTTTGGTAAAGGGATCAACTCCTTAAAGGCCAGAAGTGGACACAACTCGAATAACAAATACTTGAATCAAAGAAAAGATCACACAAGCCACCTTGTATTGACTATCAAGCACGAAATGTTTACCTTGCTTCTTCAACATTATCATATCTCATCATGTGGACGTAATGCATATTCTCAAGTGCATTAATTTGTACAGGAATTTTGTTTGCCTGGACTGCAATCCTGCCACAAGATTGGAAAAACTGAGAATCCAATTCACAATAGGTCATTAATCTGTGGCGGTAGTCCAAAAGACACAAATTAAACACAATGTATTGTGCCCAGACTCAGAGTACTCGACATAGTACTTCTGAGTGAAGATAGAGGAAGTTCTTCATGTCAATAACTTAATCTCGAAGCTAAGATAAATATATTACCCAGATGAATATTGGAAAGTAAAGTGTGGTCTCAAAATTGTCATTCCTGCACAATATCTCTCCTCTCTAGTTTTACCAAGTCCTTGTACAGATTGGCAAAGTATAATCTCACTTTGTGCACTGTAGTAATCTAAAAACCCCAAGTCTATATGCAAACCAAGTGTTCCTGAAAGAATAATTCGCCATACCTATAACCTTCTTCAAATGTCTTTAATGCTCCTTTCCAATCACCATCAGCATCCAAGATATTACCCATGTTGATTTTTACTATCGCCTGGCCCTGAAATCACCAACAATCCATATGCATATTTGAAAAACACTGAGAGTCTGATACTTGCTAATTTCTGTTCAAAAGGTAATTATATTACTCCGACGACGACAGTTAATTTGGCTTACGTACTTTCTATTTAATCTGGTACAATATTTTTGCTGTCTTTTCCTAGTAAAATAAGTGAACCTTACCCAGTTCCCACAGACTATTGATTAAATTATATACTCATCAATTACTCTTCTTTACTTCTGTGGAGAGTCAAGTATTGTACATCAACGCAATTTCAAATTGAGAGAACAGACAAAATTCTAAACACCTAAAGTGACATTGTTGGATTTATAAGAAGTAATTATATATTCCTATTTTTTCCCTGGCAAATTGCAAGAAGTAAGACATGACAAATTGGAGATAATACCTCCAGATTGCAAATCGTTGTATATGTCTCCCAGCTTTTAGTATACCATTTACGAGCTTTCTGGAAATTCCTCAAGTGTTGGTATGACTCTCCAACAACCACAAATGCATCACCCAACTTTTCCTTGTCGCATAGCTCACTTGCTATCCTCTTCTTTATTTTTGCAAATTCCAGATGCTAAATTTCGAGTCATTAAACAAAGATGTCAATAGCTAAGCATGATGGCAAAAAAAAAACCGCATAATAGGAGCAACATCTGTAAGATCTGTAAAGATGTCACCCAAAACGTATATTCTTTTACTTTACCCTTGCATTGTTTCTTCCCATGATTCGCCACCAAATCGTGACTATGCCTTTTAGCTGCCGTGTGATGCATAAAGATGAATGCTAGATTTCTCAGGATTTTATCTACCAGTTGTTTTTGGCATGGTAACTTATCTAGCATGCTTTAAGGAGACTAGGTGCAAATCCCACTGAAACTAAAACAAAAAAAACTATCTACCTTACCGCGTTCTTATAGAAAATCATATTTCAACTAGAAGAGACATAAAAAGTGCAATGTAGACAAGCATATGACTATTTGCCAACAGAACAATTTTCTCAATGAATCTAATCTTTAAATTTAAAATTCCTGCTAAATGAGAGACATGAATTCAGTGAAACAAGTAATGCAAAAGAAAGAACTTACTTTTCCCCAAGCACCAATAACCTCTGTTTTCTCGATGAGCTGATCAAGTAATGTCATCAGCTGCCTCAAACTCTTCCTTTCACGTGAAGTGCCTTTGGCAATAGTTATATTCCGGTTGAACTTCTTCAGGTTTTGCTCGTTCTTTTTCACGTCCTCCATAACTTTGATGAATTCCCCAACCACTCGAATATTTTCCGTGATTTGAGTAGCCAAAGCATCTTCATCTTCCATAGAATTAGCCAGTTCAAGAGCTTTGTGGTAACTACGCAAAGCATCCTCAAACTTTTGTACCTTGCAACATAATTCCCCGAGATTAATATACCCTTTAGCTTCCCCTTGAAGATGTCCAATGTTCTTACAAATAAGAATGTCCTTCTTGATGTTATACCTAGCTTCCTCCCACATTCTTAACCGAGTATATACAAACCCAAGGTTATGATGCAACCTACTACGTCCATCATCATTTTCACTCACTTCCTCCTCGTCACATATTTTCAATCCTTTGTTGAGTATTTTCTCAGCTGCTTCCAGGTTATCAAGATCCATTTCAAGCATTCCAATGTTATTATGTGAATCAATATATTCTTTCAAGAAAGATGATTTAGAGTCAGGAGGATTCTCCTTGAGAGCTCGAGCCAGGGCCATAGCATTATTGAAGTGCTTTTTAGCTTTGTGAAGTGCAGAATGGTCCTCTTTTTTAAAGAACAATTCATGGTATGTACGTCCAAGCTGCGTGTTGGCTCTTTGTTGTTCGACCAAATCATTTGCGTCATTGGCTCTCTCTAAATGCTCTTTCTGCATAAGTAAATGTTTTGAGTGATACGTGGTATGTGATCAATTTAAACAAGGAGCTATCTATGTACGAATTTTCTTTCGCTTAAATATGAATATACGTCACAATACGCAACTCGTCTCATGTCTAAGGAGAATTCATGGTGTTTTACGTCATTACGAAATCCAAAGGGACTCAAACAAAAGTGGCCTGCTAGGGAGTCAGATGTATATGAAATCAAAAATTGCAAGGAAAGATTGCTACTTCATATTATAACAGAAACCACCAATTTTGATTTATTTATAATATTTTAAGACGAATAGCCCACGTAAATTGCATCATCGAACTTTTCCTATGGAGTATAAACCCGCGACTAAAACAGCCACCACTTATTGGTGAATTGTGCAAATTATCCAATTTTCAAATGAAAAAACCTGACTTCCAGTCTTAGTATCACTGAGACCATCTCAGCCGAGTTTCGAGAACCTTAGAAATCATATGAACAGTGGTTAAACCAACCCTTTTACTGGACTAGAGTTAGGCACTCACTTCAGAACACCAACAACAAAAACACATACTCCGTCCCAGTCATTTGTTTACCTATTCCATTTTAGGGTGTCTCCGTCAATTATTTACCTTTCTACTTTGAGAATGCTTTTCATGAACAATTTGATCCTCCCCACTCACTTTGGTCCACTTGTCATCAAATAATTGGTAATCTCCTCTTTCCTTGGTCTTTGTACCAAAATCAAAGATAAACAAATGACCGGGAAGGAGGGAGTAAATACTTGGATAAGACGGTTTTACACATAAACTATCCCAAAATCACCTTTTAAAGCTAGTTGAAAAGAACTTGTAAATTATAATAATATTTAGATAAAACCGCCTTACACGAGAATTAAATACCTGATGATTAAGCGCTTGGGTAAAATCTTCGAGACGTAAATAAAGCTCACCAAGAGATTGACAAGTAGGAAGAAGATCCTTTTCAAAAAGAAATTGACTAGAAATCTCATAATCAATTCTTAACCATTTAATTGCTTCAACATATTGACCTCTATTTTTAAGAATATCCCCAATTACATTTGCCCATTTTGCTTCTTCTCTCCGATTTCCTACTTCTTTTGCGCTTCTGTACGATCTCTTCGCTCCCGCCAAATCCAATTCGTTCTTGCCCATGTATTTTTGGTTCGCGATTCAATTGAATTGGGGATTTTAGGGTTTGAGATGAAGTGATGAAGTGGGTTTTTGTGGAAATGGATTAGGGTTTGGTTTGATTCTTTTGATTTGGGGATTTTGGGTGGGAAATGAAGGCAGCGTGTTCAATTAATTTGAAATTCGCGCCAAAATACAAAATTTCGAGGGTAAGTCTCACTCACTCGTGTTCTCCCGATTAGGGCTGGTCAAACATGCGGGTCAGCCCGGCCCGACCCGGACCCGACCAGCCCCAATCCGGTCCTCCCCGACCCGGACACTAACCCGGCCCGACTCGCCCTATATCCGGGCCGGTTTTGGGTCCTCAAATGTCAGGCCCGGACCCGCCCTCGACCCGCCCAAACCCGCCTCACGGGTCACCTATACCCCGGCCCGGCCCGACCCACCCCTATCCCGGGCCGGTTCCGGGCCCCCCTCACCTCGGCCCGACCCGCCCGTTTGACCAGACCTACTCCCGATTGCATTGCTCACTTGCTCAGTGTCACATTACCGTGGATGATTTTACGTGGGCGCGTTTAAAATAAACCGTATTAGTAATAACTTAACTTAAAAATTACTCCGTATGTATTTTCAACAATTTTGATTAAGCAATTCGGTGAATTGAACCATCATCTTTGACAAGGAAAAAGTTCAGCCCAATGTGGAAGTTTAAAATTTCATTGATTAACCAAAATCGTTCAATAAAAACTAAGAAAAATTTATAGTATAATGTTAAAACTAGTGCTTTTTCATTTAATTTTCCTAGTGCATCCAAACTAAAAAAGACTTAAATTGATTAATCAATATATGCTAGCTAACGTTTATCGAATTAAGTTTATTATTGGGTACTCACATTGTGGCATTTTTGGCGTTCTCGGTTATAGACCACGCCACCCACGCATTATTATCATTTCTCGTGAATCGTGACTTTTTACCAGCTAACTTAAGTGACATTTTCATGTCTACGCGACACTAGAGATAGAAGTGGGCACGCAGACCGTTGGACCGGCGCCCTAGCACGGCCTATGGCCGATTTTAGCACGACATGAGTTTGGCAAGGCCCGGCACGACATGCTATAAGTTTTGGGCTGAAGTTTGAGAAAAAAACTCATGCCTAAAACAAACACGGCGTGGCTCACCTAGATCCGGCACGATTGGGCACGCTTAAAATACAAAGAAATAAGGTTGGGACACGATGCGGGCCATACATGATACATGGGCAGCCATTTTATTTCACCGGCACAATACGGGGCCCACACTTATGGGCCTGGGCCGTGCCATTTACTCCTCCAGGCACGGTGGGCCGGCTGCCCACTTCCATCTCTGCGCGACAGTGACACCAATCGCCACCACTGCCAAAATTACATCAGAACATCAGGGCATCAACTGTAATTGGCCGCAACAAAAATAGCAGCGCTACCATGGCCATCATCGCCAACCCCACCGCCACCGCCACCGCCACTCTTTACAAATAAGAAGTGATCAAGCACCCATGTTATTCGAGATTTTTTCCCCGTCACAGACAGATTGATTCACATACATAAGCAATATATACAGAAACTTTAGCACCTCTAATTTATTTACAATTATGAACATATTCAGTTGAATTTATATACACAGTAAACAAATCTCCGAAGACCTCAGCATCTTCAAACTTAAAAATAACAACACAAACACCAGCTCAGAGCTAAAACCGCGTTTTACTCGAACTGGCATTTCTCCCAGTTTCAGGCTATATGTTTAACACACACACCTTCACAAACCATAAAAAATGATGAAGAGATCCAAGTTTTTTATACACAACTCATTAATATGAAAACCAGGCATATTTAAAACACTTAGCCAAGTTCTCAAGTCTTCTCTCATATCCTTTGCACCCCTTCCACCGCTACTTGCTCCATGCAATTTTCACCCCAACATTTCAAACATGTTTGTTACGCACACAAACGAACAGATTTAAGCAAAATGAGAGACCTCCAAGAAGAACAGTATTCACAATGGACGAGGTCTAACGGTGGAAGACAGGGATATGAAGTATACTACGGGTTTCCTTTTGAAGATCCTTCGGAAGGAGCGTTTTCATGAAAGACATGGGATTTGTTCCCTTGACTAAGAAGAAAATCTTTCATTTTCTTATAGGATCGGAGTTCTTCCATGGCATCGGCTGTAGTCTTTGATGGGCCAAGGCTTGATGATAAAATGCTCTCAGTGGGCCCTTTTTGAGATAGTTGACCCTCGAGCTTCATAGAAAGGTCTTCCTCGTAGTTGGAGCTTGAAGCTTTAGAAGAGGCCATGGAATCTTGACGAAGAGGTGGGGCTTTGTTCAGCATTAGTACAAGGGCTCCAACTGCGGCATCTTGGGATTTCCTTACTGTGCCGGACCCTCCATGCGTAAGTGGATCATATGGCTGTCCTTTCTGATCAAAAGAGCCAGGCCTGTAAAATATTATTTGTCAGTAGACATGAGGAAATTGTTAAAATTTATGAAGAGAGGAAAACAAAACAAGAGAGAGCAGTCGAGAAGATGAGAAGTATTCACACATCATAAAAAATCAGAAAAATACAGCACATCTGCTGGTTAATAAAAGCCCATCATAAAGCCACGGGTCATTTACCTTCATCCACCGAAATATGTACTAGAGCCCCATAAGATGTGGATTCTTTGTCGAATTTATGTTATATTTACCGTGGCACAGACCAAAACCATTGTGGCAGTAGAGATGCCTTTAACAAAATGCAGGAACTTAGTTCCATCCAGTTTGTGTGCATGCATCAGGCTTCTAAAGGACGAAGAGAGAATTAAGGCAACTTACGACAATGTGACTTTGCTTCGGGGATGCCTAATAAAGGAAATATTAGTTCAGAAGAGGGAGTAGATCTGAAGGAATGTACGGGTAACCTAATTCCTGATATTCCTTTGTGTTTATCAGAAATAGCTAATCTTTTGCTCCATACTTATAGACACCTTAAAGTGCATTAGTTACAATATGACTTAAATCCAGGTCAAGGACACTATATTAGTAAATTTCAATTGATGGCAACTCGAGTATTACAACAGTAACAATCAGGGGGATTAAAGAAACCAAGACCCACTACCTATAACCCAAGGATGCACATGCGCAAGATATCACGCTTCAAGCTACCTTAATTATATTCCTACTAACAAAAGACCAAGGCAAAACATCAAACCAGAACTAAACTTTAACTTTATAACATCATATAAATGTAAACGAAAAACTACTCATCACCATATACCGCATTGCAAAGCTTTAATCTCCACGTGGCAGTTGCTTTCTATGACAACCTTCTAGATTTCGGCAGTACGGGCTACTGCATACAATGAGGATCATAATTCATAACCCAACGTACCACTGTGCCGCCCACCCCTCTACCCACTACTCGAATATAATTCTAACAAAAATAGTCACTAACAACATTGTATCTCACTCAATATAGAATGAAGATTAGTCATACGCTCCTAGTTCTATATTAAGCACACTAGCATAAATATGAGTAGAAGAAGAGGTTACCTGCTACCAATCATATCATCAAAATCTACTACAAAAGGGCAAGCAAACTCCGAATCATCAAAATCATCTTGTGTAGACCTCCGACTAGAGCTCCTGGAGAAAGAGACCTGTGGCGAGCTGTTAGATGACACCCTGGCCCCAGAATATCTCCCACTTTCATCTCTCCCAAGAGAACTCTGCAAGGAAAAAATAGATGCCAACAAAAGAAGCAGAGGATGTCAAGACCTAGAAGGCTACAAAAGTACAAATAACTGTTATCAACGTTAGAAGTATGACACATGTGCATGCCAATATTTTATGGGAAAAAAACTCCTGCAGTTTGGTTTAAAATAAAATGTCCTAGTGTTGTATCCACGACTCCACGTCAAGTGTCTAATGTTAGAAATTGGAGGGCGAAGTAATACAACTATGAAAACTAAGAGTAACAACTTATGTAATGGCCAAGTAATGACTCAGATGAAGTACCTTCTCCATAGATGTACCACATGCACCTGTAGGCCTATCTGACCTCAAAGTGGCAGCTCTAGTAAGCTTGGGTGGAGGAGAAGGGGGCAGAATTTGCCTGTAGAAGGCCTTACTTCCAGGAATAGTGTCTGGCGCACTTTCACATCGTAACAAAGCCTTCGATGTATTAGTCTTGGCATTATACATCGGTGGGGAAGGGGAAGGAGAGGGAGAAAAGACAGGAGAAGGCCAATACTCATCAAAACCAGAACTTTTGCCAGTAGCTTGAAAATTTTCGGTTAGCTGATGAGGCACACAAATAGGTGGAGGAAGACGGGACCTACAATTGGACATAGAAGCATGAGAGTCTGAGTATGTGGGAGAAGGGGACGGCAAAGTCAAAGGCGAGGCTCCATAATTTTCATTGCTCCAGCTATGACGCCTTGAAAATGGAGAAGATGGGAATCCATGAGACATGGGAAAAGAAGGGAGCCTCTTTAGAGGATCTGCTAACGGGCTACCAACATAATCTGAAATAAACTGTGGAGACATGGGAGTTGACGGTTCTGAATTAACATCAGAGAGTACATCCCGATATAACACTGAAAGGCAAAGCCGGCCACAGGAAGTATCAACTGGAGTAAAATTGAAACGCTGCATATCAGCCTCTTCTCTTCGAGTGAAAGGCTCGACAAACGAGGAAATACGATGTGTAAGTGTGTATGACCGGATTTGACCAGATGAAATAAGATCCCTGAAGAGCTTATATGCAGGTAAAAGCCTTATAGTTGCATACAATGATCTCAAAATCACTATCGATTTTTTATATAACGAGTGCAAACTGCCACTGGATTTTTTGCTTCCTGTACCACTACCTCTACTCTTTCGGGCCTCATATTGCACAATCCATCTCTCAATAACCTTTTCATTCCTCATATTACTACCAAAATCCTCCTGTTCCAAGTTCAAAAAATTCAGGAATGGCTCCTTTGACGGTGAGTTTTGCACGAAATCCCCTTTGGGGGAAAAACTCATAGGATCCCAACTAGTAGATCGTTGCACCAAAATCACATCAACTACCATAGGCTCAAGATTACTTTGACGCCAAAAATCAATATTCTCCAAAGCAGCAGGGCATTCCCTAAGAGCCAAATTAAACCATTTATCCCTAGGTCTAAAACTTGAAGAAGACGATGATGATGAAGACGGGGATGACACCACCTGCTCTCCACTAAAATTCCGGGATGACATGTAAGGTGACCTAGACTCAAGTATTATCTGAAGGGTCTTTGTGAAAAACTCGGTAATAATTTGCTCTTTCTTAGCCGTATCTGAGTGAACATTGCCGCGAGATGATGCCATAATATGAACAATACAAAAAGAAAACCAAGAACACTCAAGAGGATAATCAATCAATGCCCAATTACCACAACCACGAGCTCGATCCGCAGTCTGTTACAAGGCCGCAAACAATAAAAATTTCAATCATCGTCATCATCATCATCATCCACCATAAATTCAAACAACAAAATTTTCATATCTTATAAACTTTATCAGCAGCATACCAGCAAACACAAGATGGAGTATCATGAATTTACCACAAAAATCAGCAAACATACAGTTAAACTTTAAACATTTGCAAATAAATTAACTATTTAATGATCATATATAAGTAAATAAATCAAAATTATAACATGAACCCATTTCATATAAGCAAATTAATCAAAATTATAAGATGAACCCATTTAATAAAATCAACAGAAAAAGAGAAATAAAGTGGACTTACAATCAAAAGGGCAAGAAACCCACTTGGGTCTGAACAATTCTAAGTAGAAAGTTTCTAAGTTTGAACTGAAGAACCCTAAAAGAACAAAAAGGAGAATTGGGTACAAGAATTACCCAGAAAACTGAGAAAATTAAACTAGGATTTTAGTTAATCTAAGAACCCTAAGACCAAAATTTAGGGAAAAGTAGTAGAAATTGAGCAGAAAATTGTGCAAGGATATAGTGTGAGAGAAGAGGAGTTAGTAAAAAGGTAGAAGAATAAAATCAAAACTATATTGACTGCGTCTTACAAATATACTATTTGTTAATTAATAAACTAAGTAAAAAATATTTGGTTGATCCTTCAAAAAAAAAAAAAAAATTTGGTTGAAGAAGAAACCTGTTCCCCTCAAACATGGCTCTTATCTAAAATTAATTAAATATTTCACTTTAATTAAATGTGTTACATTTGCCTATTTTGATTACCATTGTAGGCCATGTTCTTGGTCCAATGTGAATATGACAGGTAATCTCAACCAAGAACTGATTTTGTTACCCTCCCAAATAGGGCTCAACAAAAAGTGACCCGGACGGGCAAACCGGACTGATTGCTCCGGTTCGGTTCAGACCGGATACATACCGCTCCGGTTTCAAGTCACACAAAAAAAAGACCGATCTCCGGTTCGGTTCGGTTCGGTCTGGTACATATTAAAAAATAAAACTCAATTTGCCTTGTAGAGTAGTACCTGTCCGGTCCAAACCCGAAAAACCGGACCTTAAGGATTTCGGTCCGGTCCGGTTCGGTCCCCAATCTTAGGATATGTGGTGATCCAGTCTGCGGGTTCATCCGGTCCGGCCCGGTTTTGGACCGGTGAACACCCCTACTCCCAAACGGCCTAAAAAAAGAACTTGATTTTGTAGTGGAAACCGAGTCCGGGAAAGGGTGTTAACGAGCCGAGCCGAGTCGAACCGAGCATGAGCTTAGACTTACTCAAATTGTAGTCAAGAACCAAAACTCGAGCTCAAGGCGTTCTCGAGCTTACCTGAATTTGAAAAAAATGTGCTCATTATCAAGATTGCGAGTTTTAAAGCGAGCTCGAGTTAATCGAGCTGATATATAATTGTTAGTTTTTTTATTTTATTTTCTTTTGATATTTTCAATAACAAAACTCGAAGGTTATATCACTTATATGTAAAAATATTTGACAAATTAGCGAGATATTTGATATGTTTGATACAAATATGAGCAATATCTTATCAAGTCCCACAAGTTTGAGCCGCTCACAAGCTTTTCGAGTCGAGGCAGCGTTTGCACGGCTTGACTCGTTAAGCTCTCGAGTCGAGCCAGAGCTTGACTCGAGCTCGCACGAGCCGAGGTTTTACCAAGCCTTGACCGAGTCAATCTCGAGTTGCTCGCGAATTGTCTCGTCTCATTATCACCCATAGTTAAGGAGACACAGATTCTCATTTAAGAAGGAAGTTTAAGACGGGTCAAGTAACATAACATCAAATAAGACAAAAGCAAAATGCTTAGATATTAGCAAAATAATTGTCTTATATGGTGTGCTACTTGTACCGTTTTATCTTACGACGGATATATTTGTTGTAAGAGAGACGACTTATTGCCGTGAAAATGGATCATTTAAGAGATACACAAATGCTTATTTAAGAAGGAGATATCTGTTAATAAGACGAGTTCGTGTGAGATGAATAAAACAAAGGCATAATGCACATGGGAAAAAAAATATTTGTCTTATCCATACAAGTGATGTATTACATAACCCGTTTGATTCTTATGACAAATATGTCTTACGAGAGACCTACTGATAGAAGAGATGGGAGAGCGTCTAAGCTATGGTTATTGTTTAGGGATATTATTAACCTAATTTTGCACATAATGAATCTACGGCGGCTTAGATTGTTTTTGTTTAGGTCATGACTAAAGTCGCTCACTCTCACAACGACTTTACCCCTAAGACACCCGATTTCGAGAGGATATTATAAAATGACTTTACCCCGAAGACACCCGATTTAGAGAGGATACTATAAAATCAAAATTTAGAATTAATCAATAACATATTTAATACTAGCTTTGACAATTATTTTATGAAGTTCTAATGACTATTGATAATCTGATAATATGGGTTAAACCCCGAAATTCCATTAACTACTAATTAGTGTATATTCGAACCTAATAGCCTAACTAATTAAGAAATTCAAACGAGATAGAGACTTAAAGACAGACTTACGAAAGGTGAATAATAAAGCAAGATAAAACTCGATAAACGATTCCTGTTTGGGCCAAAATCCGCTATTTGGCCTAGGGCTACGTGGCACGAGACAAGTGGGTAATTAATAAGCAAGTGGAC
>JAYMSF010000951.1:0-13311 GCA_036897335.1 Silene vulgaris | reverse complement strand
GAAGCGTACGTAATTGCATTTATATATCAAAATATATTTTTCATGTGATATAAAACAATTATTTAATATATGTAATTTGAAACTTATTTATATACTCCCTCTCATCCACTCCAAAGGTAACATGATCCACTTTTTTGTGAGGAGAAAAGTGGGTCCATGTTACCTTTGGACTGGATGGGAGGAAGTATATAATTTATACATGTCCGTGCAATTTGCACGGGTGCTAAACTAGTTGAACTATAAATGACTTGGTCCTGCGATCGATATTTTCAAAATCTTAGAACTGCACACTCTAACAACTATTGCCAAGGACAGAGAAGAAAAACGTATGAGGGCAAAAATAGCGTGATATTTACCACCATGCTATTTACAATCGGAAACAACTTACAGTTCCAGGCAATCGGTCAAGATTCACTGGAGAATAAGTCCACATTTCCAAAGAGAACTATCTTTTATCCGTGCTGTATTTTCAGACTTGTCCTTTTAGATTCGCCGCCGCCTCCAAAGTAAACTGAATATTGATGGTTTGCCTACGTCGAACAATTGGAATTTGTAGAGGCCATTTCTATAATGTGAGTATTGTAACATCCACAAGAACCACACTTGTGGTAAAGCCAATGAAAGCGCCCAATTCCTTTTCTACCATAGTTGTTGCAGAGTATATCCTGTGTGCCAAAAGATTCAGAAGCCATGCAAAACAAGAAGACAAGAACATTAAGGAGATTATAAGAGGACCCCTCACCTGGCAGCGATCCCTGTACTCTTCAGGAAGCTGTTCAGAAGCCAACAAGGCATCCAGCATACCAAAGTATACCTGCATGTGTAACAAGCACTAATATGAAAGTCATACATGAATTACACATTTGTTCCCCTTGTTGCACATCCAATAAACTGGACATCTAGACCATGTAACCAAACATCTTATTTCATGAGATAGTATCCTAAACTGAAAATGAATGCTTTTTGGACAATTCAAACATCATCCGTTTCAGCCAATTTAGAACAGGAAAAAATTGAGCAGATAAAAATGCCTTGGTATCAGAAAGGAACACAGTAATCCCACGGGATAAGTTAACAAACTAATAGCTAAAGATGTATATGATAATCCCCTCAAACAAGCATGCTTATAGGCGTTACAGCATCCGTAGCTCCTTCCTTACCTGGTCCAAGAAACGTATGTTGACACAGAACTTCACAAGTTAAGTAACATGTTCCATTCGTCCCAAGTTTTAATTAGTTCATTTAGCTTCTAATGAATTTCACTATTCCCACTTTTCAAAGACAGTGATGAAACAATGCCCAAGATTTTTGGAACTCATGCTACACAAGGTTTGGTTTTCCCAGCATGTTGATGGCTTGTATAAGCAGATCTTGTTCTTAAATCTCATTTATCTTCCCAAAGATTCGGGCCTGTTACATTGTACCTACCTCCCATTCTAGCAGAACACCCAGATCAAGGTCTGCAGGACGTTGTTAAGATGGCAACACAGCTTTGTATATCAAGATCAGTTTGATAGTACATCGTTCACTCATTAACAAGACCAAACAAATGATAACAACCCTAATAAAATGCATTATTTCATGTCAAAGCATGGCAAATAAATTCATGAAACTTTTATCTCGAAATTCTCCACAAACTTGTCACACACTGAAGACGGAAGGAAAAAAAAAAAAAGATAAAACCATACCGCCATATCTCCCAACGACTTGCTACAAATTGGGCAGACGTAACTGCTGCAAGTATAAGCCTGCGATTCACAATAAAAGATAAATCGTAGGTTAGAAATAGTAGGACAAATTTCAGAAACCCTGTCACGACAAATCCTCTCTCTAATCGACAATATCTGTCAACCCATGAAGAACTATACCTCCAAATTTGTTTTATACTCCCTCGGTACGTTGCTTAAATTCTCTCTTTTTTGTGGGTTTTTCCATTTACAATGAAGTCAAAGACTCATTAAATTGTTCATTGATCGACTTAATTAACATTGGGTGAACTGAAAACCTCTGGAATTTATAAACTAAGAAAAGATTACATACATTCAATAGTTACCCACTATAGACAAGGGCCTTTGAGTTACTAGAGTGATATTAGTTTTGTGTCATCAAATGATCAATTAGAAACAAATAAATCATTTCTAATGCATTATTTACACTTCAACTTGCCTACGCCTTGTCACCGTTGCATACTCAAAATATAATATAAACACAATTCTCATAACAGGTTCACATGTAGAGGATTTTTTGTACTTTTTACTGGTGATTTAGCAATCAGGGTCATTTGATAAAAAGTAAACTAGTGCAAACGATGAAAGTCGAAACAGAGCAGCAAATATGTAGAAGGATTTGCAAACCTGAAAGCAAGCTGAATGCATGAAATGGCCACAAGGAAGCGCTCTGACTGATGCACTAGAAGTGAAGAGGAAGTCACAGCAAATTGGGCAATTGGTTTCCAAACCTTTCTCACGGCATTTATGGTCAACTAACTTTACGCTTAGGCAACAATTACACGTCATGCAATGGAAGAAGTCTGAACCGAGTCCCTTTCCTACGCGACATAAATTGCAGAAGGGGCAATGATACACACTCCTACAATTCAAGGCAAAAAGATACAGTACCATTAAGTTTATTCAGAAAGTCTTGTGTGCAGAAAATTGTCATTCAGGCTAATTTACACGGTCAATTGGAGAATTTCCTAACAAGATTACGCCAGGGTGGCAACATAAGTTCATGAAAATATTTGAACAAATAATCAAGCACGGAACTGATCCGTCTACAAAAGTTGCCCTTTCAGCCTTGAAGTTAATAATAATTTGGCAGCAGCTTCATACAAAATCATTAATTCCTGATTTACCTGGTTTCAACGTTGCTGACTAAGAAACCTTGTCAAAATAGGATAGTAGGATGCCAATATGTGTATATAGTGACATAGCATTGAAAAATTTAATCTCTACAGTGCTTAAAAGGCCCAGGAGCCCAGTAGTCTCAGAACCCATAAAATTCAAGGTAATGACCATGTCCTAGAAACACCTTGAAACCAATATATCACAATTCACAAGTCACCAACATATCTCAAAAAAAAAAAGCCAATTCACAAAGTAACGTCTAAAGCAGCAGATACTATGAGTTTGGATAAGTAGGTCACCAAGTCTGACTATAAGCTGAAAATATGACCCAGAAATTTTAAATATACATACAAAACAAAAGGTAACCTGTATTAATGTAGCCGAGAATACGGTCTTTACCTCTCATCGTCAAAAAATTTGCAGATGCCACAATAATATTTAGACATTGGTAGTTCATTGCAAGAAGGTGTTGTGCAAACTGGTCCAACAGGCTGTATCTTACAGCACTGCATACACATCATTTCAGAGGTAGCCTTCCTGCAAGTAATAATTACGCAGAATAAGTGTACAACTAAAAAAATACAAACAAGTAGATCAAAATGCAAAGTACAGCGAATAACATATCCCACCTATCCATGGAGTGGTCACTAACTTTATCATGACAGAACCTACATGCAAACAATTTGCCACAGCAGGCAGCTCGAAGTTTACAGTTTCTTTTATAATGTTCGCACCCAAAAATTGTCTTCCCAGAATCTCGGTATGAAGGAGAGCATCCGAGAAGGTCATTCCCGCTAGAAGACTCACCTGCTCCTCCATGGGAAGACTTCTGCTGGGCAGCTATCCAACGACTACAGATAACAGAAGAAAATTTGTCAGAATAACACCCTAATTTACAACACTTTAAATAATTGAGAAATTGAGACAGTACTATAAGTAATTAACCTGGTCATCAGATTTTGGATCAAGTAAGCTTTTCTTCTTGGGTCTAGGCTGGAATCACGAGAAACCTTTCTAATCTCAGACTCAAGTTCATTTTGATTCATCCTGAAGATGTCTTTCCATCCAGGCTTGAACGTCTGATCAGTCAGATCAATAGACTCGCACATATCATGGCCTAGAGATTCAAGAAAGGACATTCAACAATCAGGAAGAGAAGTTTTCAAGACATTATGACAGTCAAAAACTGAAAAATAATGGGGCATCATTAGACAGAACACAGACCTTGTGCACTACCAATTTCTGATGCAGAACACTGTTGAGACGCAGGATTTCTTTCCCACCATTCATTGAGCCATTCACTAAACATAGTATTTTTTGTCGCATTCTTCCACGTGTCCATCATCTTATTTTGCTCTTCTTGTGTGAGAGCAGATGTTACCCAAGGCAGCATAGATTGAAGTACCTCTGCGCCAGTAGTACCAATTATTTGACCAACAAGTTTATCCTGCTCGTCCACAGAGAAGTGTTTGTCAAACAGAGGCCAAAGTTCTAGCTCTTCCCGGAAAACATGCTGATCAAGAGTAACTCTAATAGATTTACACATTCCTTGTAGCTTTGTGGCAAGTTCATGATAATTCTTCAAACTATCACTCGATTCACCAGCATCAAAATCGTCTTTAATTGGATCATGGGCAGATCCGGATTTACCTACTTCTCGGTGGAGTTCTGTGAGCTCAGATAATGCAGACGAAATGTCTTCAAAAAGTCTCTCTTCTTGCTTGTGATCTAAAGTATATGAGTGGCTAACATTGTGAAGTGTTTCTTTAGACTCCAGCGCCGGAAATACTATATCATCTTCAGCATTACTGTGAGCCCTATATAGCCCCCACAGCAATCGAAACCTACCACTAAACTGTCTAAGGAAAGTCTCGTCACATTCATTTAATTTCCCAGACTCAGCATCCAAGTACTCCAAGTCTTTACGTATAGCTTTGTGGAATTTAAATATGTTATCAATTGGTCTTGAAGAAGAGCCAGAGTCTGAAATGTTTATCTCCGTCTCCCAGTTGAAAAGACTTGAATTTAGAGACGGCGCGCTGGGACTAAGAGATAAGGAACGGAGAGATTTGGCAGCAGCCAAAGAACTGGCTACGAGATCACCATTGTTAACTCCTAAACCAGGGACACAACAAGATAAAGTGCCACAGGACAACCTTTGTGCATCAATGTCTCTATTGTCTATAACACCAAGTTCATCTCTTGACGTGATGTTACCCCGTTTGGACGGCCGTGCTTCATCTTCTTGATTCATTGAAGCTGCTTTACCATTCGATAAGCAAGGGTTGCATTTACGGTTTGGCTGTCCGTTAGCTTCACCACAAAGAAATTTTGCAGGACACCGCCCAATAGCACTCGTCGACAAACAGACATCCTTTGTAAAACCTTTGCAAGCCCAACCAGAAAATAGTGTAACAAGAGCATTATCTGACGCCGGGGCTGCATAAAAACTTAAGCTTAATAAACAAGGATAAAAGAATCATGCATATGAGGATCTTACCATATCAACAACATGCTTAAACAAATTCCTAATCACCTGCCAAGTGCATATTTTTGAGAAAGCACTTTGCTTCTTCTTCACCTAGTGATCCCACCAACCATGGCAATACACGCTCAATCAGTTTCAATGGCATCACACACAAGCTCTGATACAAAAGTTCCCGTTGCCTTTGACGAGTAAAAAGCTTTCGAGCAAGTGGGAGTACCTGGAGTACAAGATAGATGTAACCACTAAAACCCGAAATGGTTTCCCTAGAGAAGATTGGGAAGTAAAAAATCACATTTAAATAATCAATAATGCGAGTTGCCTACTCAAACTATATTGTCCTATACTCACAGGGTAATTGAGCAATCGCAGAGTCGCAGTCACCAATGCCCACAACTCATAAAGGTTTATAGTATATCTTCAACCCATAAATCAATCTATTGAACAAAAAGTTTTTGCCCACAGCCCCACATAAACAAAAATAATACAGCTTCTGGAAATTCATACACCTAATGACAAACCTGAACTTCTTCATTATAGAAATGCTTTTGTATCGAGTCCATTATTTGATCGGCATAGGAACATAGCTGCACGTAGAAATCAGCTAGAGATGATTCTGCTCCAGCAATTTGTATATTCTCAATCAAGCATCTAAGTTTCTCAAAGTCACTTTCTTCCTCAGCATGCTCCTGAGCAAAAGAGAGTTCTGCATCTACCGCAGGGAATATAACCTTATCCTCTGCAATGCTGCGACAAACATTAAAGCACATTTCACACTCAGAGAAGAAGAACAATTCACAATCAAAGTCAACACCAAACCAATCAACAACAATGTTACTCTAGTGCCTCAAGCGCTCCCACAAATTGAGGGGTAAGGGGCGCTCGGATGTACACGGCCTTACGCCCTTACCCTTGTACTAGCAACACAAAGAGGTTGTTTTCGAATAACCAAAGATGAAAATTGCGTTGAGAACTACATTGAATGACTGTTATACATCGCAATAAAATTAAGCGCAGCTAGTTTAGTGAGCCATTATGTTATATTCCATCATAGTGAGACATTAAGTTATATTCCATCATAGTCCAAACCAAAGAATAACGAGTCTTAGATTCCATAGGAATTTGGAATTAGAGCACCAAATCAATACGAAAAAAAATTAATATTTGACTTGTAACTTGTAAGAGACAGCAGAAGTGGTCCTCTGGAAGGGGAATGGATATAAACCCATATAGAGAAAGTCTCTTCATGAGTGAAATATTGAGTTTCATTCCTAGTAGACTAAGGAAACAACTACACATTCTAGAAGGAATGGGAATGTTTATGACTTGACTTGGATCCTTCATCACTGAGATGATCAAAAGCCATTACATTGTAAGGATCCCCATAGACTATATTCCAAGATGGAAAAGTTCACACTCTGTAACAAAGTTCTAGTTCTAATATTCGCAAAATAAATGCAAGAAACAAGACATCAGTTTGCTCCACGTCTCCCCATACACAAACATTTCCCACCACCTCAAAGGCTCCCACAAAGGCTGGCAACGGCGGATCTTCTATTGCTTGGGCAGAGGCCAAGTCCCCTGCACCCTTAACCCTATTGGATTCTTTTCTAATCTCTAGCCCCTCCTATACTTCCACAAAGGGACAGCTCAATAAGAACAGAAGCTGCGCTTATCAAATTCTCAGGAGACTATAAACAACAAAGAACTCGCCTAGTAATAAGGATTGGTTAGTGAATTCTTTTACAATGTTTTGGTCACTTCTATTCCTTCCCTTTCAATTTTTCAAGCCACATTCTCATTGTTTTAAAAATAGACAATATGCTTACGCCTCTCACTGCAATTGGATAATTGATTAGACATATATTAAACGTAAATGCAATATAATATATTTAAAATATATAAGCTTGTGTATTAAAAAAATCATAATTAATACTTAGTATGTATAAATATATTTAGGGGCAGATGTCTTAATCATGTTAATAGCATTAACATAACATAATGCGAGAGTAGAAAAGTAAGACACATATACCCACTTACTAATATGATAACAAGACAACGATATTGTATCTAAATGACCCATTGAATTATGTTGGTGTTCCACCAAATGATAGTACTTTAATATAGAAAGATGCAAAGCCGGTTTATTTAGTCATTATTTATTTCATATCATACTCCAAAAACATAAGACTTTGTAATTGTAACAAAGAAAATAAAAATAGAAATAGGTACTACAGGTAATCTGGCTATCAATACTCCGTAATAGTCAGCTTATTCATGGCTCTTCTCACAAACTTATCCAAGATCTACCACTGAACGTCAGGTAACAGGGTTAGATATATGCAGCCTTACCCATGGGTTGACACAAAGAGGCTTTCTAGTGTTTAGGATGATTTCATAATGAAATTATGTCTAGAATTGCATATAATAATTCACACTCTCCGCACGATTCATAAATGCTTTTCACATTTGTATTTGGAAGAAGAATTAAGGAGTTGAAACACCAATACGTTTTTGTAATTGTTTTTCACCTTGGGAATGAAAATCCGTGGTTCACCCATAATACTAAAAATGATGGTGACGCAAGTCACTTCATGTAATCAGGGTATTACAATAATCCTCAATCTTTCACATGCTTCTGCTCCTCTCGATCATGCTTTGACACACGTTCAGAGTAAAAACAACACAAAACAAAAACTAATCCAGATAAGACATCTAGCAAGATTAAGGGAAGTTGATTTACATACATACAGAGCCATGTCAAAACACCTATTCTTAGGAAATGACCTCAAAGACAATAACTCCCCTATCAATACATACAGAGCCATGTCAAAACCAACCACTGCATAGATTAAGGGAAGTTGATTTAATGAGCTAAAATAAAGGGAGAGAAAGGTCACAAACGCACAAGATTGTGCAATTGGCTAATTTGGTGGTTGTAAGCAAGCTACTATGATATGTTAGTGCAAGCAACCGAACATTAACACAGAGTAATCAATATATAAAAATGTACAGGCGTGTAAATCATTTTTTCTTTGACAAAGCAGAGAAAGTAGAACCAAATAAAACACAGGGACATACCTGTGAAAGATACATACTTCTGCAATAAAATGTAGCCTCTCATTAAACCCAGACAAATCAGAAAACTCGGCATTTAACTGTATGTTTCTAGCAGCTTCTGCTATTTCAGTAAGTTCATGCTTAATCGCCTTATGCCAGTGCAAAATCTCATCTATTGGCCAACTGAGATCTGAATCTACAGCAGAACTGCTCAGCTCAACATGTTTTCTTTTTCCAGCCTGAGGTGCTTCACAAGCACAAGATGCCCCATTGGTTTGAGCCACTGATTTGCAGGCTGTAGAATCAAGATTATACAACAGTGTGGAACCACCTTCACTTAATGTCGGTCCATCCATCCAGTCGAAAATAACCTCCATATAGAAAAATGATATCAATAAACAATCTATTCAAGCAAAGCCCACAAAGCAGTTAGAATCTTACTTGATGAAGAAGAGTTTCATTTGGAATGATTTTGAGCAGGCATTTATGCATATCCTGGCTCTCATCAGTGGAGACAGAAGAAGAAAGCCATGGGAGAAACTCCACCATCATATTAACAGGTATGCTACAGAGGAATCGCCATACTAGTGATGCTTGCTCCTCGAAAGAGAACTTTTCAATAAGCAATGGAAATACCTGCAATTTTTGAAGTACAAACATTGGAAAGATAGTGAGTAAAAGTCAACAATCAATAGAGAATGATGACTCCTCCATCACTGGCAAAGCATCAGGTGTTCAGTTGATCATCAGAAGTATCCAGTCACACATCACCTATTTCGCTCAACTTAAATCACAATATCAAACATATTCCAATTATCATGCCATCTTTTATCATAGGAAAGTTTATGTTTTACTTTTTGCTTAACTATTGATTTCGTTGATGAAATTTAATTGCGTAAGACCCAACAATAGTAATAACAATAACAATGACCTGCTCTTCCTCCTTGGACATGTGTTGGCTAATAGATGTTTGGAGGGCCCCTGTTCGAGAAGCTAACTCTCGTCTGTAGCTTTCGTCTCTATGCACATCTCTTGTCAAAAGCTCAAACAATTCATCAAACAGAACACTTTCTCCTTCATGCTCCAGAGAGTAAGTTCTCGCTACATTTTTCACACGAATATCAAGGGCTGGAAAGATGACCTGCAGTTTTCAAAAACAATCACGACATACCTTAGCCCTTAGGACAAACTCTTCTTTTGAAACACTATAGACATTCTGTTCTGAGATTTTACATAATGGATGAAGTACTTGACAAACGTTTTTCCTTCAAATAATACATTCCTAATCCCGAACGGGGGTGTCTTAACGCAAATGCCAGTTGAGAAGTAGATGCGTGAAATTAGAGAGTTAGAGGGAACCAATATGGCACTAGCAAATGCGTGTACTCCAATCTTAACAGATAATCTTAATAAGAACCATTACATTTACTGATAACCACAATGAAGTTTGCACAATAATAGACAGAAACTAGAATTCAATCTCACATAAAAGGCACAAGGTTTCAGGGAATATAGTGACAAAACAAAGTGAGAGAGACAGGAGAGTTAAGAGGCAATCGGTAATAGTAGTCATGAAATCCTGGATATTAAATTAAGATATTTTATCAATTGTGAACTGAGAGACCATTAGCAAAAAAAACAGGGACCGTTATGGATCATATAGTAATGATCAAATCAGCCGTTATGAATAACTTTCAACAATGATAACCAAGTTCACACACCTGCTCGAGAAAGTTACATACAAGTGCTGATATATAATCATCAATCATAAACTATATCTTGCTAAACAAAAGAAAGGAAACATTGAGAAAATAAACAAAGAATTAACAGATTTAACAATCTTATCCACACAATTCATTAGCTGACTATTGACAACCTAAATAAGTAGACATTTTATATTAGTAAAACATGAAACTTGTCTAATACTGAGCAAGTTAAAATAAAAGCATGCATTATTAGCAGGAGTAAAACAAAATATTCCATACAAGTCATGGAAATTTCTTAATCTTGATACAACATTTATACTTCATTCCGTATTCCAAAGATTTAATAAAGTTTGCCAGGATTTGTGTACTGCACGACCTCTCTTTAATTCCATCAGATGTAAGTATGTAACTTTTATTTCCCGAATGAGTAACCGAAATCAGTTTGAAACGAAGAAACTTCCTTCACATAAAGACATTTTCTACCTTTAACACCTTTTTCCCACACTCTTTTCACGCATTAAAAATTTTAAGACGCCAAAATCCTGATCTTGCAACAGTGTCAAAGTGTCCAACTGTCCACCTTGTCGCAAACACACAAAAGAAAATAAATAAAGTGCATAGGGAAAGAAATACTTTAATATTACTAAGGGATAATGAAAATCTCTTCAATGTCTCAAATAAAGCGTAGATGCCAACACATTTGGCCACTTAATAAGAAGTGAAAATCTTATGTGTACAAAGAAATTTATGATAAGATCCACAAGAACTTATATCTTTATTCATATTAGTGCGGCCTCGGAGTACTATTACTGCATACCATATCATGCATCTGAATATAGTTCCTCACGGTCAAAAGAATCCGATCAAGAATTTTACAGAACCCGCTTACATAAGATGCCCAACTTTAGTTGCAAGCCACAATCATCAGAACAATATTTTTTTTAAAACAGGGGATTTGTAGGGCGGGAAGCAATGCACCCACAATTTTGCTTTCAGATACTCAAATATTGAAAGGAACTACATATATTAAATATATAAAGTGCGGAAAATTAATTAGCAAAATTCCCCTTTTCTTTTTCAGTTATTAACGTGGCGCCAAAATATAGGAAAAGGGAAGGCTGACTTCCTGCCAATTCCTAATTATTACTCCTACACACAAACAAGGGAAATCCTTAAGTGCAACTTTTCTAAGAGTAACGTTTCATTTTTCTCAAGGTTATAACTGTTTACTACACTTGGCGTCATTCCAATTGGAAACTAGTGTCTAAACTCAGAGATTATCATAAGTAGGAAGAGCAATGCTACAACCATTCACATTCACGTTGCTACAGCATACCTAGTACTACCTCTCAGATGTTAAAAAATGCGGAAGCGAAAGAACGCATTTGTTATTCCATCTCGTTCGCCAGCCATATCCGAATTCAAGGATCACTTGAATGACTCGGATTCTATTGCGTTTGCATCATTCGCTTACCTACGGTAATTCGTTTTTGTCCTTCCAACTTTATATAACGTATTTTGGGGAAAAATTACGAAATTCATACCATTAAATTCGTAACTGAAAACGCTTTCATAAGAACACGAATTATTTGACATCATCACATCAACTAAACAAATGTAAGGTTGCATCCACAATACGATACGGTGACAGGTTTCTCTACATTATCAATGGCAATTATCACAGAACAACAACCGCAGTAACGGCTACCAGTAATCAACAAACTACACTACATTCCAAAATCATCAATCATAACCGAAATAAACAGCGAAATTCCAAAATAATGCCAAAAAAGAGGAAAAATTAGAAAGAAAACCTCATCTTCAGCATTGCAATGATGTCGATAAATAGAGCGTAAAAAGTGATAACGGCGAAGCAACGGAGCAATATCAGAACGATGATTGGTAGCGAAATCGACAGCGTCACGATGAAGACCTTCAAGCTCGGATTTAATAGCCTTATGAAAGATCAAAAAGATCAAAATAGGCGATTTAAGTGCAGAATTCTTAACACAAGTTTTCGCGGTTGAAGGCGAAGGATCAACAGTATTAACCGGCGTTCCCGCCATTATCGCAACTCCTCCTCCTCCACCAGCTTCCCTGTGGGCTAACCCCGTCATCGGCGTCGCCATTAATCAAAATTCGTCTGAATTGAGAAATAAAACCCTAGAAATTGAAGCAATATATGGAGGTAATTCAAGGGAGGTTGGAGCACGGGAAAAGGGTGAATTCATTTGAGTTAATCATTTGTTTGTTGTTGTGGTTGTTGGTTTGTTATACTTGGGTTGGTTTTTAAATCTAATCTTAAATGTGAAAAGGGTAAAAAAAAAAGGATAAAGGAGAGAGAGAAAGGAAGAAAGGCAATGGAGGATAAATGATGCGAGTAATAGTAGTAATCCGTAGTAGGACAAGGACAGTGGGTGACTGGGTGGTCTTGAAAAGTATGAACAAGGTAAAAATGTAAAAATGGGTGGTCCACGTGGATAGAGTTTGCCTTGTGTGTCAGCCACTGATTTTGGGTATACGCTCACGCTCGAATGCTGGAGGGATTGCGGGTTGCCGTTGTACACCACGTTTTATTCTTTCGTTTCCACGGTCTTGTCTATGCCCGAATCACCCAGCCTTCCTTGCTCTTTCTACGTCCTAGGGTACTGGAATGAATACCTTCGATTTTTGTGACTGGCAAAGCACGAATTGGATATCCAATCCAAAGTGCTAGTTCGAATCGGAAATCCATATTAGAATTTCATGAAGTGAGATATCCATATTCAATCAAATGTTTCAGATATCCAATGCTTCGGATATCCAAAATAATCCGACCATTTTGGAGTTTACTTTAACATTAAGTTTGAAATACGATTATGTTTTGTCCTAGAAATGCCTGAATAGGTTAGACGATTTAGGAAATGATTGCAGGGTATCTAGCTCAAATATATGAAAGGAATTATGTAACTTAGGAAAGATAGATAGTAATAAGACAATGACTTTTCTTAATTGATTTCTGAACAGAACTACACAAATGATCTTATTTCTAGCAAATACAAGATTTTAGTAAAGTAAAAGTTTTGTAATCAGATCAATCCTCTCTCCCATGATCTAAATGCTCTATTTATAATCCTTTTCCCAGACGTTGGATGCTACAACGTTCCCTTCATGGGTTGTTAAGTAGTTCCGGATTAATAGGGCATGTTCCCTATTAATCCGCCTTGACTGATCT
>JAYMSF010000950.1:0-13313 GCA_036897335.1 Silene vulgaris | reverse complement strand
AGGGTGATTTTGATAGTGACGTGTCTGGAACCAATGGCTTGCCAATGTCTGCCACACTTCAATGACTCTACTTGCTAGGTAGCTAACAGCTGCATTGTTTAACTCTATGTAAATGGGTTATCATTGTTTAATTAATCAATTATTTAAAAGTAAATTGCAGTCACATACCATGTAATTACAGGGGTCATGAATTGGGGTAGAGCTTAAAGTTATTTTGCTTCCTACAGCCCTAAAGTCCTCTTAAACAGTAGGAAATACTAACTATTATGTATATGACTATCGTCTTTCTGATTTTAGTGTTGCTAGACTATTATTTTAGCCTTTTAGGATTACTGCTTGAACCGTGAGAGATACGGAATCACCCTACTCCTTATGTCTCTAAATCGAACGTGATGCTATAATAGAACATTTGAAATTGATTTCATATTTTCATGTAAACTGTTAATTTTGACGGGGTGGGTCTCAAACCTAACTCTTGACACTATTCTATTTCGTTGAGCACACTGGTTTGAATAGGACGTATTAGAGTTGATAGTTACTAATTGCAGATCTTCCTCATAGCAGGATTGGATGTCTGCAAAATCGAGGCACTCAAATCTTCTCAAAGATGCTTTAAGAGGACAAACTGTGAGTGATATAGTGCTGTAGGTAATTTGTTTAACTTCCCTTTCTATTGGTATGTTTATGTAATTAACTTTCTGGTTTGTGATATTATTTAGCCAAATGATGAGCCGTCTGAGCTGTGGTCACCCTTACCGGACCAAGGATGGAGGCCATGTGGAGAGTGTACTCAATCTTCTGGTGAGCGAATTGTTAATCACACCATGACACCAGTCTTTACTTTCGACGTTGATGGACAATCTTTCACTGTACTTTTTACATTCATATAGGAAAACCAGAGAAGTCATCAGGATACCTTCAGATTTTCCTTGATGGAGGTCTGAACCAACAGAGAATGGGGGTAAGTACTTCAAAACTTAAGAAAGTTAATAAAAATTGCATCTCAGTGGCCTTCTTTAATGCACACATTCTTGAGCTAGACGGTCTAACTGTGAGACCAATGTATTACTCATATTGTTTAGCGAGGAAAATATCAGTTATTAACGTATATTTTCTCAGTCTTCTACGAGACTTACTGCCTTTGGTGTTTCTTTTGACTCATATTACTTCTCTTACTAATAAGTGACACATTTCTTGTTTAGATTTGTGATGCTGTGGCAGTTGCTAAAATTTTGAACGCTACACTGGTTATCCCTCTTTTAGAAGTCAATCCCGTGTGGCAGGACTCGAGGTATTCTTGAACAGTAACATTAAGATACTTTAGGGTCTAAAGCTTTCTTATATGGAGCTCATTTTCTTTTAAAAACCCTTTGGCAGCTCATTTGAGGAAATTTTTGATGTGGATCACTTTATTGACGTCTTGAAGGATGACATTTCCATTGTCAAAGAGCTACCTTATGAATTTTCATGGAGTACAAGGGAGTTCTATGGTAGCGCTATTCGCGAAACAAGAGTTAAAACCGCACCTGTTCATGCCTCGGATCAATGGTATACTGACAATGTCTTGCCAATACTACAAAGGTACGAGAAGTACTTTCTGTTTGCTGCGTTCTTAAAGTTAGTTAGAGATCTCTTTTAGACTTCTTTGTATAATTGATTTTTGGCGGGGCACATAGATCCAATTTAATTACTTGATATGCCATTTATGTGCTTCAGATTGGAGGGTGCAGAATCTGGTAGAAAAAATTTATTGATTAATGATCCGTACACTAAATCATGGTAGAAAAATATGGTATCTTCACGGTCGCAAAATAGCTTTATATCAAGGATGTAACATAATTTGTCATGACCAGTGCAGTCGTATTTCAAAACTTGTGCCAAATGTATATACAAGCAATCATGTACTATGCTCTGAATATAGCACGTATGCCATTGTCTGGAACATGTTTTACATTTGATATTTTACATTTGTTTTCTGTACTTCAGCTAAGTTTTAACTTCAACCAAGTTTTAATTGAGATTGTAGTTATCGAAAAGGCGTGATGTTTTAAGGTTGGCAGCCTCGATTTGAATATGAGTTAAACTGTATATTTACGCAAAGACTAATGCCGATCCTATTTTGCTCCCACAGCTATGGAATCGCTGCGATTTCCCCATTTTCACATCGCCTAGCCTTTGACAACATGCCTGTGGACATCCAACGGCTACGTTGTAAAGTAAACTTTCAAGCACTGACTTTCGTCCCACACATCAGAGAGCTGGGAGATGCTCTTGTGAACCGACTCCAATATCCATCTTCTATAAGCGATCCTGAGCTTGGCTTGCTTCATGACTTCAGTTACAGGAAAACCTTCAAAGAGCCCCAGAAGTTTGTTGTTTTACACCTTCGATTTGACAAAGTATGTACATGTTTTGGTTGCATTCATTTCAATGTAAACGTAGTATCTTTTTCCAATAGGGTATATTATTCAGGTCATTTTTAAATAGCTCCGCATCTACATTAAACTCAAATGACAATAATTCTTACAAGAAAACTGAACTGAAGTAAATCCTAATTTTTTCCAACCACAGCAACCACGTAAAAGCATACTCGACTGCTTCATGGACCTCCTGTTCGTCATCCTATTTTAATGTAAATCAAGCCATTTTTCTAACAATTGCTTCATTTGCAGGATATGGCGGCTCATTCTGCATGTGACTTTGGTGGTGGTAAAGCTGAAAAATTGGCACTGGCAAAGTACAGGCAAGCAGTCTGGCAAGGGAGAGTTTTGAATTCTCAGTTCACTGATGAAGAACTTAGGAGCCAGGGGCGTTGCCCAATGACTCCAGAAGAAGTTGGACTACTTCTAGCTGCTTTGGGCTTTGACAACAGTACTCGATTGTATCTTGCCTCACACAAGGTCACACCCTTTACTCATTCACAGTGTCATCCGCGAAATATAACTCTCGCTTAGAGTTCAGTTTTAAGAAATTGCCATGTTTACCTGTTCATAAATTGCTCCTTTAGAGTAACGTAAGAACATTACAATTCATAGTCACCTAGGTGATTGTGGTTTGTATATATGCATGCATATTCACATTCACTAAGTTTTCAATGACGGCATTTTTTCAGGTCTATGGTGGACGAGCCAGGCTATCGACCTTAAGGAAGCTGTTTCCTCTTATGGAAGATAAGAAGAGTCTTGCTTCCTTAGAGGAGCGCGCTCACATCAAGGGGAAGGCTTCCTTGCTAGCTGCTGTTGATTATTACGTCAGCATGCACAGTGACATTTTTATCTCTGCTTCCCCCGGAAACATGCATAATGCACTGGTAAGCTTCCGAGTTCTAATTGATTAATGCTAAGAACATTATCGCGGTGACAACTATTTCATACAGAATAATTCATTATATGAGGCTGCCTTCTGAATAATTAAAAAAATCCCTAAATTGTCATGTAGGTCGGACATCGAAGTTACGAGAGTTTGAAGACGATAAGGCCAAACATGGGGTTGTTGGGTCAGCTGTTCTTGAATAAGAACATGAGTTGGATGGATTTCAGGCAAGAAGTGGTGGAAGGACATCAACATAGACATGGTCAGCTACGGATGAGAAAACCTAAGCAATCCATTTACACATATCCTGCTCCTGATTGTATGTGTCGCGCTTAACCAGTTAAGCTTTGTAATTTTGGTCTCTTATGAGTTATGAGTAGTATTTATTTTCACTACTTATAGTATTTAATTTTTCTGTTAATGTTATCAGTCTGATCTATTGTTATGTGGCTGGTAATTCTGTATATCTTGAATAAATACAAGCTGATTCATCTTACTTGTATTTGTAAAAGACGCGAAATATATGTATTTGGGGATATCATGTTATTTACATGGATTTGTAGTGACATTGAAAATTGAAATAAACAAATATTTCGTATGTATTTGGTGCAATCTTCACTTGATCAATTGTAGACAAACAATTCCATCGAAAACTCAAATTTTTAACGAATTGAAAGACATGCCTAACAATTTTTCTGTGCTCACCTGAGTAGCTGAGTTAATGTGGCTATGCAGAATGTTTCTGACGCTATGAAATGTATGTGTCAGATCATTTTATTTATCCAAAGTAATTATGTCTCGGACACGTCTTATTATCTAAATTAATATACGGTACACTATTAGTAACCAATTTGGTTGATCAATAAGGAAGCTATGTTGTTATTCATTCGAATGACACGATCACTCTTTTATTCATGCCAACTGCAGTGTTGCTGATAGAATTCAACTGTCAAAAAAATATTGTTGATAGAAGTGAAGACACAGATAATAGAGAATTAGAGTAAAATGTGCAAAACCGGAAAATGAAAAAAGAAAAAGAAAAAGAAGAAATCTCAAACCCTCGCTTAAATTTCCATTTCAAGGTAACACACAACAATACATTGCTGGTATGGCAAATAGCAAAAACGACGCCAGCCAGTTGTACAACTACATGTTTCTATGGCGATTAACAATGAGCACTGGAGCTTAGTAAACTACTAGTAAAGCCTGAAGAATAAAATAAAACTGTACAAAATTAACTAATAGTCTTTCTCGTCCGGAGGAATATCCACATGGGTCACTCTGATTTGCTAGTTCCTCGTGGAGCTGCAGAGGAAGGAAGGTTATCTTCTATGGGAAGAGTTCTTTTAGAACCCTCAAGAGCAACCCCAAGTACTATGTTATCTTCTAAACTCGATTTGGATGATTCCAAAGTTGGAGACTTGTCACCACGATTAGACTGAATGCTCGTCTTGTCCTCATTTCCTTGACTTTCAGTCTCCATCTTTATCTCACTGTTTTCAGAGTTATTCTCTAAGCTTGGCTTGGATTTTGAAGCCGATTTGGCAGCATCAGCTTTGTCATTAGGTCTAGAATCCAATTTGGACGCAAAGTCAGCTTTATTCTCATCACTTGTTTTTGAATTTAGTGGTTTTGCCTCGTCAACCTCAGCCTTGTTGCCAGGTTTTGATGTCTCGTTTGTATTAACAGAATCTGGGATTGACGATTCTTTGTCTTTACTTTCAGAAGCACGAGCCTGAGATTTTGACTTGTCTTCCCCATTGATCTTGTAAGGAGGCTCTATAAGAAGCACAGGACTCTTTGATGCGGGTCCACCACGAGTGAAGAAAGAATCTGAAAATGACATATTTCCAAGGTCGGGTTCGTTATAGAACTTTTGAATAGTACGTATTGGAGTGGCAAGCCGGGCTCTGTGATGCTTGATGACTCTCAGAAGATCCAACAGTATAGTTTCCTGTAGTTACGAGCAGCAGACAGATACATTGGCATAATTATCAGAAATGACAATTTTTTCCTGCTTGGCAGGACTACAATAAGATGGTGCTAGCAAAATTGTGTTTTTGCAAACAAGCAATATGTATATTGGTAGACATGATCTTGTTCTGGAAAATGCATAGCCATACAAATTAGAGAAAACAACGGCCAGCAGTTTTGTGCCACTCACCATCAAAGGCGTTTCTAGGATTTGATGCGCAGGGGTGTATAAAAATACAACAATGAAAAATTCGAGTTGTACATAAAAAATTCTTATTTAATTGGCAAAATGTATGGTGAAAGAACATTAAATAAGAATTTTTCAATACAACGATTGAACCCAAGACCTTTTAACTATGAAAAAATATTAACAACCACTAGACCAACATAACTAATGTACTTTATTAAACAAATCTGTATTTATTTTTGGAAAAGGGGGTGCACATGAAACCACTGCGCCCCCGTTAAAAAATGCCTCTGCTCGCCAGTGTTTCATACTCCGTATTAGGATTGAGTTTATACTTCCCGAATCAATCCAGTTTCTAAATTTCATATCCGACAATAAATAAAAATCACATACCTTGACACGCAAGTATTCTTCATGATGTGACGTTTTCACAAAACAGGATATTAGTATCTGCATTACACAATATATGGAAAATAATAGTCAGCTAGAAAATTATTTTAATCTAAAACTGACAAACACATTCCATCAACAAAGTATATTTCCGAAAGAAAATAGTGACAGCTAAATCTACTTGTAAAACAAACACAAGTGTCAAAAGGCAACAGATATTATAGGTATAAAATACTGACCATAAGGGCTTGATTTTCAGGATCAACGTTTTCCAGAAACACTCTTCTATGAAGCCTCTTATGTTCAACTTGAGGGTTCTTGGCCAGAACTTTACGCATGTCAGCAACAATATTCTACAGATTGAGAAACAAACATCATTATAAGTTGATAAACCTCATCGCCTACTCTGATTTACTTTTGTCTTCAGGTGCAAGTGGTGTGGACATGTGACACGCCTTTTGAAAGCACCTAGAAAATCATGGTCATAACTACGTACACATAATTAAGATTACTCACATTAATCTTACTAGAATCCAAGTGACTGATTGCAAGATGGGTCTTGATACGCCAATGAGACTTTTGAGTGAGGTTTCTCACCACATTCACTGTAAACTTATGGTTAGGGATGTGGACTGCTTCACGATCTTCGCCCCTAATAATTGTCGGTGACCACCACCCCACATGCTGTCGAGGAGAAAAGGTAAATGACAGACAAGCAGGTTAGGATCCTCTTTACAATTGTTTCCTCAACTCCAGAACCTGTTTGTACTCATTGCAAAGGAGTATATAATAACGAAGTACTCGTATCAAAGAACTACCAAAAGATTACGTTCAAAATTATCAACACACCTCCACGGTACCAGATACTTCATAACCGTCAATTTTTGTTTGAATCCATTCATTTAACACAAATGGTCGTGTCGCATGGATCATTATGCTTGATAAAAAATTTGTAAATATCTGCAAATTCAGGAACATAGTATAAAAAAGTTTCATCAGAAAAATCCAGAATTTTAAGGCTGACTGGCTGAGAGTAAAAATCTTACTCCCTCAATTCCATTTGATTCTAAACACATTTGATAAAGGGAAAATTTTGCGCCCAAACCAAATGTATAGAATCAAAGGAACCGAAGGGAATATATTGTAAGAATTCAAAACATTCCACGCAAAAGACTCCCAATAGATGCTGCCATAACACACCTCACGACCTGCAAGCGTAAGCAGTACTGTTCCAAGACCTCCAGCAGTCAACCATTTTTGGGTAGAGAAACCCAACAGCTCCATGAACAATGAAATAGCAGCTACCCACACCGCACTATACACAGCTTTTCCAGCAAATTGGAAACCCATCTGTCACAACATGCATGAGATTTCACTTGGAAGGAATTGACAACATCAGTAGGGAAATAAGGCCAAATTTAAGAGAGTCAGAATAAATCATGTGTTTTGGATACAGCCTCAAGGCATTAAAACTTACATTTCTAGAGTCAGAGGGCACGTTACTCTCCATGAAATACTTCTGAGTTTGTTGAATCCCACTGTAATAAATTTGTCACATGTTAATCCCTATAACTGATTGTCGTCAAGATAAAACTTCAACTCCAAAAAGCTCTAACATCAACTTTCCGGAAAACAAAAAAACGATACTCGTTCAACGCCCCGCCCCAAATTTTTTTTTGGTCAGACGGATTTTGATTTATGCAACGCTTTGAATTAAAGAGGAGGGGGGATATGTCCATTATTTCATCTGAATAAAATTTCAGAAACATATAAGCAACAAAAGTATAACATGCAACAGTTAGAATAGCAGTAATAGACTATTCATCACTTGTTTAACACACATACCCTATGTTACTCTCACTCGGTTGCAAGGTGTCAGACACAACATGGTGTCGGAGTATTCGAAACGGTTGTTTTCCGTGAAGTTTTCAGAATTTTGGTTTAAAATAAAGAGTCGAAGTGTTGTGTCATTTCGGACACGCGACCAAAGTGAAGTGTCTTAGTAACATAGCACATACCAACATATGAAATTAAATAAAGGTAATACAAATAGTAGAATATAGTAGATAATAAATGTAGCTATTATACTGATAAACTTGAAAACAGTTACTATGCAGCACGATAGAAAGTAGAAAATATAACCTGGACAAACAGAAGGCAGCTGCCAGAACAGTTGAAAGTGACTTCACAAAATTTAGAAGCCTTTGCTTCACAAGCTGGCTAGATTCTGTCGGCATAACCACTGGATCCAAAGTCCTGCACCCAATGGATGTTATAATCAACCAGCATCGCCAGCAATCAGACAAATATTCAAAGCCAGAGCCAATTAATGACATGACCCTATTGGCGGAGAAAGTTTCAGTATTTGAACCTGCATATAAGTAATGCAGCAGTCCACAGCAATATAGGTTGCAGATATGAGGTTGTAACATAGTTGGTTGTACTTTTCTTCCAACTGCTGTCACTTTTCTACACGTAAAAAACATTGACCATCAGGCATTAGATTAAGCAGGAGATAGAAATTTATATTGGAGAAAACAACTGAAAGTAAACACCGGCAGCATACCCATTCAAAGCTTAAACAGGTGCCATAACAAGTAATTTATATACAGTAATTCGCCGTTTTTACACAGTAGAGAGGGCCCGGAACGTGGGCCAATGTGCACATGACTACACAAGCAGAAAAAATAAGAGAAAGGAAGTTGTGTGAATAAGAAGGATATCTCACATGTACAAATATTTTTCGACAAAGCTGCATGAGTGGCTTCAAACCCCATAGAGCAAAAATGACAATAACGACAGGAGGAACCAACTTCCTTACCAAAGGAATACCTTGAAAAGCATTGTATGACCTGTGCACCAGAAATGTAGTCAAAAACAATACCCACTGAGGCGCTGACAATCATCTAAGTAACATTCAAGGGACAAAAACAGAAAGAGAAAGCATTAACGAAACAGAAGAAGCAACCAGATATTTATGAGCATTAGTGTGAACTGATGAAGTTTGACAGATATCCGTCCATAAAACTATATCTAGGTATTCAGCTAAAAACTCACACCACCGAGCCTCCCTCCCCCAAACAATAAACCAAAAATGTAACGAAAAATAATGAAAGCAAAGCTTTTAAATAACTTGCCTTGCTAATGCATCAGTAGAAGATTTTACAGTAGGAATTGTAACATTTTGGCCAAAAAACAGGAAAGAATTGCATCTTAGAAGACTGCATCTGTGCGGCAGGGTACACGGTGGACTATTAACACTTGTGGATAAATGGTGACTCCATAAATCTTGTCTCTGTAATTGAAAATTTCACACAATTAATAAGGACCAGGCAAAAAAGATGAAGATAAGTTTTAGTTCAGAATGGCCTAAAGAAACATCGAAAACACAGAGAATAATCATCCCTCTATATTTTACTTCATACACACTGTCCCATACACCCTACCCAATAAGAATAAGAGAAATTTGAAGAAGTAAGATGAAAATAGACTGAAATGCTATAGCCTATACATGAAGGTAACCCACTTAACCACACCTTTAAGCCTCACCATGGTTCTAGTCAACCACTAAGGAGTAAGGGCTCTCCTGGGATTAAGGGAAGGATTATCAGAGTAATAGAACTTAAAACGATAAGAAATAAGAGGAGATGGGTAGGTACTGGTGGTAGCCGAGGTTGAAAGAGAAGGTGGGTAACTATTCCCCCCTCACGGGATAACTATCACACTCTCTTCGTATCATTTCCACCTTCTGTCGCCACCATTTTCTTCCTCATTTGAGCTCAGTATTACCATCCCAGGCAAACCTTAAGAATCAGTTAACAAAGGTTCATTTTTACCAAGAAAAATGTCGCTCTACTTTCATTGGCTACACTTCCTAAATATCCCTAATTCCTTCCCTTTCACCACACTAAAACTAAGAGCACAGGAAACTTGTCTCGTCGATACATACAAGCCTAACTAGTAACAAAATCAGGTGACTATACGCCGTCATAACAAGCTGAATCATGTACAAAAAAGGCAAATAACCATGTACATGGCAAAATTAGAAACTTTATCGAAAAAATGCACCATAAGGAACCACTCCACCTCAACTACATCAATTTCGCCGCAAAATTAAAATTCTAATTTGCGACTGATTCCACAATTTCCTTGATCATATCCCAAATTGCAAAAAAATTGATTGTAATTTCCAACAGATAGAAAACATACAGAAGCACAAGAAGACAAAATATTCGCCGAAAAATGCAGATTTCTTCTTCTTCCTGAAACATACTGAAGAACACAATCATAAGAACCTTGAAGAACAATACACAATTTCAACAACCACAAATTAATTGAAACATTACCTTGTACAGTTTACTGCGATCACGGTTCCCGCAAAACCCTAACGATGAGGACAATTGCAAGGAACCAGCGACAGCCATTGTTGAACTATGCTATCATAATCTGCAAAAGTCAAAATCGTGTCGAAACCCTAGAAATCAGGGATGAATTAAAATTAGGTTAATTAATCAATAAATTGGGCGCGAATTTGTGATTTTGGATGATTTGATTATGGAATTGAATCGATTGTTGATAGAAATTCTTTGATTGAAGGAGAAATCAGAAATGAGAGAATTGTTAATCCAGGAATAGAGGGGTATTTTTGTTGTCGTGTTTGAGAATATTCGGATTTCGGGTTGCAGCGGGATGAAGCAAACCTACACCGCGAGAGCAAAGGTGTCCCCACGCAAGAGGACCTTGTTTGAGAATTTGTGTTTGACTATTTCCCCCAAAAAAACAAAATTAATTCGTAATTTATCTTCAGAGTGCCTATTTTACTCACAATAGAATACTTTTTGCGCGTAATTTTTCATTTGCATACCCCTCAATAAAACGCACTCTCAAACTAATCCTCTCTAAAGTCAAGTCCCTGTCAAACAACTCCTCAAATGAATCAAATTTATTCAGTTATGAATAATGATTCAACAAAAACTATATTTGATTGTTAATTTTATCAACTTAGAATTTTTTTAAGATATTTTAGTTTTAATATATTTAGGGTTTTGGGATTTTTTATTCTTGATATTGGTTGTTAAGCAGCTGCAAGCTACCAGCGTGGGTGGAGGATGACGGTGGTAGGAGTAGTGCGACCAGGCATGTGTGGTCGACGGTGTATCTAGTGGTGAACGACGTTAAGCGTCGTTCGTGAGCGCGGGTTAGAATTGAGATTTAATGGTGTTTCGATGTGGTGTATGAGAGGGATGGGGTGGCAGAGGCCAAGATTGGTCTGGATGCATATGAGCAGGCTAGGGTCATCGGAGTCCGACGAGGCGAGAGAAAATGCTGAGTTCGACGGTGGTGACATGTGCATTCCCGGTGGTGGTTTAGTGGTTGTGGTGGGGAAGTTGGGGAGGGTGATTGGCGGTGGGAAAACACTTGAAAATTCATTTTTTTTTCTTTTTTTTTCTAATGTAGTACAAATGAGGGGTGAAATGAGAGGGATAGTTTGGGAAAATGTGTACGGTAAGGAGTAAAATGTGTACTGCGAAAAGAATTTTAGTTTTTTTGTCCGGCCCATCAAAAGTCATAAAGTCAGGCCTTTCGGAAGTAATATTGAACATGAAAATCTAATTTCACATTCTTGATAATGTTTAAAATTTTCCACAAAATTTATCAAGTGCTACAAATTGAGCTTTTGATCACTCTATTTACTCGTTTCTGAATGGTTTTGCCTGTGCCATTAAGTCTCAAAACCATTGGTAAAGAGATATTAAGGGGCAAAGTGGGTGGGAAATGAGCGCGGAACACCCAAAGCACCCAACACAACCCACATGCATAAAGACGCCACTTGCCTTGACGTGGTTTCCAGACTGAAACAAGTCGGAATCGAGATTTTCTTGATCCTAAAATCAACTACATACTTCAAGTTAGGTTACCCAAAAATGCAAGATTTGCACATTGGACACCTAGTTTGCAGCCCTAAAGGCCCCCCACAGCGAGCACAAGGCATCAGACCCTTTCACAGAGAACGACCCTTCTTTCGAGACCCATAACTTGGAAAAAAAATATAAAATCGTAAACGCAATTTTTGTTTTTCAACATCAAATATTCCAGGTTAGCTTTCAAACCATATATCAAGCTCCTAAAACAAAGCTCATTCGGTGCCCTAAACAGGCGATGCAAAACTTATCTCTATTCTACACACTCAATGTTGTAACATTCTTTAGCCAATCAAAAATTCACATGAACTTCAATTTTATATGACAAAAATCCACATGAATTATCCGAAAAGTGTTTGATCGACATATGAGCATTAAATTGAAATTAATCAGGCAAAAATTCATCTAAAATTGTCATTTACCTAGGGATTAGGTACATGATTTCCTACATAACGAATGGATTCACTTTATTTGGAGAGCTTGTACAGGGACGCTGGCGGTCAAATCACAGCTGCTCAGGCGCCATTGCTGTGATAATGCTTGGTGCGATTTATGTGAGGGGGAAGAAGAGACGGAGATCCACGCATTGGTTACTTGTCAAGGGGTGAGGAGACTTTGGGAATCCAGTGGTTTTGAGGCAGCTATGGAAGGGGCACCTGTTTCGTCTTTCACGGCGTGGTTGATGTGGGGGTTGGAACGCTTGGATGAGGTGGATAAGGGGGGGTTCTTAGCTTTGTTGTGGGCTATATGGGCTATCAGAAATTCACGAATATTCGAGGAGGAGCAGAGCAATCCAGACGTGGTGGTGATGGGTTTTTCAAGAATGGTGACAGACTACAAGGGATATGCGGAAGCGAAGCGAGTTCACGTGAGTACGAGAATGGAGACAGAGGTATGGGGGAGTGTGTGGTCGCCACCACAGCAAGGGATCATCAAGCTTAATTCTGATGCAGCCATCATTAGTGAAACGGAGGTAGGTTTGGGCGTGGTGGGAAGGGATTCAAATGGGGCGGTTGTGTTGGTTGCCAGTATGAGATGTCGCGCAGGTTGGTCGGTGGAGGTCGCTGAGGCTAGAGCCATGTTGTTCGGGTTGGAAGTGGCAAGAAGGACGGGGATAGTAAGTGTTGCTGTGGAGACGGATGCTATCAATGTTGCTCGAGCAGTTACAAAGGAAGTCGAGGACCGGAGTATGTTTGGTTTATGTATACGTGATGTGTGTGATTTAGTCTGTACGTTTGATTTCCGAGGAGTGTCTCATGTAAAACGCAGGGGTAATACGGTAGCGCACCTAGTTGCTAGACTTTGTTCGACTGTAGGTGACGAAATTGTTCTTGTAACTGATTTCCCTGGTTCCGTCCTTAGATTGGCGGAATTAGATTTGATTTAATATAATAACCCCTCGTTTTACCGCAAAAAAAAAAGAGCAATAGCAATTGTAGTTATTAGCATTGGGGTTGTTACCAAGAACTTTATTTTAAAAGTTCTTCTATTGCATTTAAAAGTTGGTTCTTATTTTTAAGTTTCAAGTT
>JAYMSF010000949.1:0-13314 GCA_036897335.1 Silene vulgaris | reverse complement strand
AACAAAAAAATTAATTTAAGATAGTGTTTTTAAAAATATACCTAAATATAAGGTAGTTTTTAAAAAAAAAAAAAAAAAACTCTTCTTTTAATCACAAACAAAACAAAAAAGCGTGCGTTAGGACTTAGGAGTCGAAAAGTCCGTACGAGGGACCCCTGTTTTAGTTGTGAAGTCTCAACGGCCATATTTGAGCAACATCCTTCAACAGTCATATTCCCAAAATTCCCACCCAAATCTCAACTAACTCACTCTCTCCTATACCCTACCCAGAGGCCACGTCATCCAATGATTCCCCAGATTTCCAACGGCCATATTTCACCGACAAACTTCCAACGGTCATATTCCCTCCCTCCCACCCAAATCTCAACGGACTAATCTCAATCCAACGGACACAATACTCCCATCCACACTGTTACCCGTAACTTGAAAAGCCCATGTCACATTCCAATCAACAAACTTAGTAATAAAGGTATTGATAGTGACATCCCTCCCTCCCATAGGAACTAGGTCTGAGAGTAAGAGTGATAGGGTTAGAGTGAGATTATTAAATACTTATATAAAATACAAGTATCCATTTTATCTTGTTGCTTTTTTTGGGGTTTTTCTCATTCATCCATTCCATCATATTAGATTTATTAATTATTAATATTTGGCATGTTGCTGTTCTTCTTGGGTTTAGGATTTACTAATACTATCTGGGTTTGGTTTACTTTGTTAGTTTGATATGGGATTCTTGCTGATTATTCAATTTCTTCGATTTCCGGGTTCGTTTCTTCCTCAGAGTTTAAGCTGCTGCAATTTTCATCAAGTATGTCTTTCTCTTTCATTTGCCTTGTTTCAATTATAAAAATGAACTTTCTCTAAATTTCTAAGGAATCCGATGATTTATTCTTTTTTCTTCAATTCATTTGTTTATACAATTGTCTCATAAATTTGATTAATTGTAGGTAGCCAATTATTTATTCTTTAATTCATTATTTGGATATATATTCTTTGCTGTAGAAAACACAAAAACACACACACGGACACGGACACACACACACGCACTCATCGGATTCCCCTTGAAACTCTGTTACTTTTGGATTTTGTTTTTTTTTTTTTTTTTTTTTTTTTTTTTTTTTTTGGAAATACACAAACACAGACACAGCCACATTCACATATTCATATTAATTTGATTCTTATACATTCATATTGTTATTATTATTATTGTTATATTATTATATTACACTGCTGCTACGCCGCATTGTGCAAGCCTTGAAAGTTTAGAAACAAAGAGAGGGAGAAAAAGGAGGAATTTAGAGGTGGGTATAAGCAAAGAGAGGAAGGTTTGAGTTGCAAAGAATGTTGGCTGGGTTTTCGTCGACATTACTGTCTCCGAGGCATAGATTGAGGAGTGAACCATCAACACAATTTCAAGCCTGTCATCCAATGAGCACACAGAGATTGGACTTACCTTGTAATTTCCCAAGAAAGGACGTGTCCAGACCGCAATCTGTCCGCCCAGTGGGACTCTCCGTTGAAAAAAGGATTGAAACTAAGGCACTGAAGCAAAGTATCAGGGTTCCACCTTCACCAGAGAGCAGGAGGGAGATCAAGACTGAGTTTTGGGGTGAGAAAGGCAAGAGTTTGAAGAGGAGGTTGACTGATGATCAAGATGATGAGGAATCGTGTGTTGGCCGAGTTAAAAGGAAGAAAGGTTGCTTTGATTTTGAGGAAGATCAAGGTTTAGGAGGGCATTGGGGGGTTCAGCCTGATTTTGGAGCTGTCAGTTTTCCACAGATGCCCTTTTCTTTGGCTTACACAGGAGAAGAAGAGGGAGTATGCTTTGTGCAAACTGATGCTGTATCGCCAACACTGCCACCTTTGTCTCACAATCCTTGGGGTGAATCTGAGATCACGGAATATGGGGGAGATAATGATGCTGAGACTAGCCATGGTCCGGTCAGGGAAACTGTTACAACCACATCCGGTTCGAGCTCATCTTCCGACAGCCGTAGTGTAGGGCTCAGGCTTAGTGATCCAACGTCTGGACATGGGTTTGGCAATGGATCTACTACTTTGCCTAACCCGGCTGATGGAACAAGGAGTATTTTGCATCACAACAACCATGGTCAGACTGAGCAACAAGAGTTCGAGCTTATCAGCCTACTAGTTGGATGCGTTGAAGCGATTGTGTCCAGGAACATTGCAGCAATTCATCACTTCATTGCCAAGTTGGGGGATCAAGCTTCTCCAAAGTCTGGTTCCACTATTAGTCGTCTCATAGCTTACTTCACTGAGGCTTTGGCGTTAAGGGTCACCAGGGTTTGGCCTCATGTTTTTCATATCAGTGTTCCCAGGGAGTTTGATCGGTTTGATGATGACTCTGGTGCAGCAGCTTTGAGGCTATTGAATCAAATTAGTCCCATCCCAAAGTTTGTTCATTTTGCAGCTAATGAGATGTTGTTGAGGGCTTTTGAAGGGAAGGACAAGGTACATATTATCGACTTTGATATAAAGCAAGGGCTTCAATGGCCAGGGTTTTTCCAGAGTTTGGCATTGAGGCATAACCCTCCAAGTCATGTTAGGATCACGGGGATCGGGGAGTCTAAACAAGATTTGATCGAGACAGGCGAGAGGCTGGCGGGGTTTGCTGAAGCATTTAATCTGCCCTTTGAGTTCCACCCGGTTGTTGACCGGCTGGAAGATGTTAGATTGTGGATGCTTCATGTCAAAGAAGGTGAAAGTGTGGGAGTCAACTGCGTTTTCCAGCTCCATAAGACCCTTTATGACCCTAATGGCGGTGCATTTCGGGATTTCATGGGTCTGATTCGAAGCACAAACCCGGTAGCTATGTTTATGGCTGAACAAGAAGCTGATCTTAACGAGGCAAATTTGGAAATGAGAGTTTGTAACTCACTCGGATACTATTCTGCCATATTTGACTCAATCGACTCCACCCTTCCTTTCGATAGTCCGTCTAGAGTTAAGATCGAGGAGATATTTGGGCATGAAATCAGGAATGTAATTGCTTGCGAAGAAGGCGACAGGGTTGAAAGGCACGAGAAGTTTAGCAAGTGGAAGAGGAGGATGGAGCAAGAAGGGTTCATGAGTATGCGGGTTGGGGAGAGGGAACTGTTTCAAAGCCAAATGTTGCTGAAGATGTACTCGAGTGAGAACTACAGTGTGGTAGCACAAGCAGAGGAAGAAGGCATGACGTTGAGATGGTTGGACGAGCCACTTTACACCGTCTCTTTGTGGGTCCCGGTTAATACTATTTCAGGAAGTTCTTCGGGGTTTTCTCAGGCCAGTTAATTCCAGGTTCGGAGGCAGGCGTGGTTTTGTTCGTGGTACAGCAAGTATAGTAAGATTGATCAGATTCTTTGTAGGTTACATAAATTCATTGATTCTTTGGTGAAGATAGATTCTTTTTCTGCGATCAGTTAGGATTCTTTTCCACAGCATATAGCTTTTTTTTGTACACAGGTCTTGCTAGTTTTCATCAGTTCATACATATTTATTTTAGCATAGCTTTTGTAGTTACATCATTCATTCATTCATTCATTCATTCTTCTATGTAATATGTACTTCAGGAAAATCAAACCATGAATAAGAAAAGTGAAGTGCTCTTGAAGTCTATTTTTTCCGTGTTCATAAATTTTCTTCGGCACTGTTTATGTGTGAGTTAGTCCCTGTAATTGGCTCTTTAACTACCTGTGCGTAGGTTTTTTGGGTGAGAAAGGAATCCAATTTGGTCTATAATGATGTCTGTAAATCTTTCCCTCCTAAGTCCTAATGGCTATAACTTGAGACATGCAGCAGTGAAGCTAGAGCAGCTCTCCATTTGATCAGTATAAGCTTCTTTCATTTTGGCATCTCTAAAATGCCTTGTTCTTTTCCTGTTACCCTTTTGGAGCATCTCTTGGTCGAGTTATCTAGCAGATCGGTATCAAGCGGATATCTAGCTAAGGGTATAACCTCTTAGGATATGCCCATTTACATTTTGGAATTTGGATGATTTAGCATATGCCACTTACATATCCCTGGTTTATTCGACACCCACACCCATATATATTGTGTTTGGGATATAAATAAACAATTAAATAAATGTGATGATATTTGGGGTATAAGGGAAGTAGTCATGGGGCAAATCTCTTTTGGCATAGGATTATTAGACTAATAATGGTGTCATGCGGAAACCAGGCCACCATTGTTGTGTTAATGCCTCATATGCCAAAGGAGAGTTGCCCTACGACTGCATTGCGCCTTAAATTGTGAAGGAACTCATGCCAAGGATCGTCATTGATATACTTCACTCTAAAACCCAACACTCCCGCTATGTTAAGGTAAGGCTAGATTAGTCAATTACTCAACTATACGCAGTATGTTGTTTTTTATTTGGAATTTTCTCACTTGTATCCCAGATATGGAAGTGTTGATGTAGGAGAATAACAAGAGGGAGAGGATGAGGACTTCAACTAAACAACTCCAAATTCCCGACAAAATCAATTTAGCCCCATGAGTGCAGTGGTCGGGCCACTCACCCCCACAGCAGCCCAAGCTTGGCCCAACACTAACTCCCCCTAGTGTCGTGTGCGAGCCCCTTACACTGAGCCCATCCGGCCCCTCGGTCCACCACGGCCTGCACTGGCCCAGCACAATGACCACTTCAAAGTTCAAACCAGTTCATTTATTCATTTGATATTTCTGTATACAAAAATATTTTTGAAACTTAAAATAAGTATTTTCCGTTGGTATTTTTACTAAAGTTAAGTATCATGTTCAATCCAGGCCTATTTGTATTTCCTCCAAGTCTAATGACAATTATTCACTTGTTATGTTTTTTTTGCAAGGAAATATCCTGATTAATGTACTTCTGTCTTGATCAAACGTTGAACTATTTTTTTCCATAGACTCCGGCCGTCGGGCAGAAGAGAAATAGTGATTGTGGACCATACAAAACGCAATTTTTAACTTGCACATAGAGATGTCAGATGACCCACAATTTTGTAGAACGTGGGGAATATTTACGTCTATTTGAAAGCAACTTTTCAATAAGGGAAATAGATAACAATTGATTAATATTCTACAAACAAAGTAGATAACTACGGATTAAGACGGAAAGAAGTAATAAGATTTTATGTTCCCATTCTTCCTCCATTTTCTTTGTTATTGTAACATGAATCCTAGGTGATTATCTCTACACTTATCACCACGGACTCGAGTATCAAATAATAAAATATGGAGTCTAGTTCAAATGGTGAGGTTTTCCTGAAGACCAGAGAAAGTACCCATCACCTTCCCACCCAAATCTGGGAATGTCTCAGAACCAGGAAGAGGGCCCACATTCCCTGTTTGATCTACTTGGAGAGGGTACTTGAGAAGGTGGCCCTTCATTTCTGACACCTCATCGGATACAAATTGTTCCCAGTTCTGCACGGCCATACCTCGTACTTTTCTCACACACTCGAGACTCTCAGGATTTCGAAAAGAATCGTCCACCATCCCTAGGTGCTCCGCCCACAATGACATCCGGTATCCATATACCTGCAGTCACTATTTTCATCAGATGTGAACACTATTTGGAAGTTACAAAAGGACAACCAACAAAGATACAAAACGTCATGTGTCAATATTTGGACGCACGTCTATTTAGCCCTCATTCTGCCCATATTGACCCGACTTCAATCCAAAATATAGTTATTGACCTACTAGTCGTAAACGACCGAAAATGACTTATTGAAAACAAAGCCTTAAGAATCACAACCCTAAAAATAACCCGATTGACTAAACCAATCACCACAGATCTAAAAACAAACTCAACACAAGCGCGAAATGACAGGAAAGCAGCGCATCTGAAATGATCCGACCAGAACGCCTGGTTTGCTGGGTCTAGAGTTTAATCACTTATCAGTCAGACAGTCACACTCACGAAAAATCCAAATGCAAAATACACACTAACACTGTCCTGGAAAGACGTATCTGATGCTTATGCATGGCTGCATGCTATAGTTCTATACACTAATTCAGAGCTACATTGGGTCTCCAAACTAGGGGCCTTGTTCCATTTCACCAGTTGCACCTTCTAATACCCATCATTGCTAAAATACGAGTCAGCTTACAAAGCTAAATATGGCAAGACTATCAGTTCAAATAAGATTGTCTTGTATAGTTTGTATGAGAGTTTGTGATACATCTATAACACATTACTGGATTTGATTTGGCACATTAGTCCTGCATTGTGTTTCAGAGTCGACTTTGTCGCTCCAATTAGCAGGTAGAAAAGAAGTTTGGAGTGGCTATAGTGTGTTACTAATATTGTAATATGGCAAGTAGAGTGGCTTTGTCCTGAAGTGGCAATGCAAACCATTATGCTGACTCTAAAACTGAGATCAGCTTTCTGGCAGAATAGCTCGAAAAAAAAGAATGATGTCTGTTGGATCAAATCTATCTTTATTTAAATCTTTGGCAGAATAGCTAGTTTGATCTTAATGAGAATTTCTAACCTTTCACCAAAAAAAAAAAGGTAGAGTGGCTGAAAGGCACCCCAAAGCAATATGAAGAGATCATACCTGTCCTTGTGGATGAGAATGTTTGGTAGCCCAAGTATAGTGTGGCTGATAAGCACCCATTGCAATTTCAGTATCTCGAGTGCCAGCCATAGATCGCTGGTTGATGTTAGCGGAACCTAAAATGATGTATTCATCATCCACAATCATGCCTTTTGAGTGAACATAAATCATAAATCTTCGATTCGTCTTCGTAAGTGCCTATTAGCCAAGTTTGATCTCATTTCAGATTTACAGTATCAAACACAATTTAGTATTTTTTTGTAAAAGGGAATATTATTTCTAGACCAGCATCAAATAATGCCAGAGTACAAGAAATGTTGAGAAATGCAACATTGTCCCAATGCCTTGAGGGCTACTGCAAATGCAACATTGTCCCAATACCTTGAGGACTACCGCAACGCCAAAGTACAAGAACTGTGATTGTTTGGAAATGGAAACGACATATAATGATAATATACCTGGGGAGTATTTTCATTTGTTGAACTAGCAGTATTTCTGGTACCATTTTCATCTGATGCCTCACGGTTTCCTAAGCAGAAGAAATTCAGAAAGTCTTGAGGCTCATATTTGTTTTCCATTCCTGTTTCTTCTAACGCCTTGTAGATTACCCCATACATCATTTGCATGGTCTTGTACTTCATTCACAGAAAGGCTCAGCGCATAAGCAACAAGAAGCATGGTTAAAACTTAAAACAGGAGCTTAAATCTGTATAATCTATGTCGTACCTGCCAAAATAGAATCCTCTGCATGGCAAGGCCTCTAGGATCGCCTTCTGGCCACATTGGAATGATTACATATGCAGCAAATCTTTCGTTTGCTCTGATTTTGCTAGCAACCTTCAGAGCAATTTCAATAGGTATCAAATTATTCGCACCTGTGAATGATATAAAAAAATTAAGGATATATAATACAAAACCATGATTGTTAATATTCAGCTGCAAGTGTCAAGTATCAGACAACATAGTATCACAAAAGAAATATCATATTCATAACATTATCTAAAGCAACAATGAATCACATCTTAAGCACAAGTTAATAGTAACTCACCCAAGTCTCGGTAAGAATCCCAAGCGTATGAGGAGCCTAGAAAGTACTGATTTTCAATGTAAATGAAATGTTGAGCAGAACGGATAGCATGAACATATGCCACGTGTATACTCATGTCTATGAGTACATTTTTTCCGCAGAAAAGGTTCTGTTCATATGAAGATCAAAACTTAATAAACCAACGTGAGAAGCTTGGGAGAGGTATGAACATGCAATTTGACAGAAGAAAATTTTCTAACCCACTGTGTCCCATATTTCGGGTCCTTTGGAAATCCTTTCACAGAGTTGGAGTCAATTGACCGGAAGACCTTGAATGTAAGAAATCAGATAAGGGTTACAAATTATCACAATCTATATATGTAGAACAAAATTCAAGGCTAAGGACTGAGAAATTACTTGAACGTGCCATGATTCGTTATCTTCGACACTCCGGCTAATAGCATCCTCGAATCCAATCATGTCAGTAATATGATCGATTTTAAGCAAATGATCATCATGAGATCTACTCATCTTTTGAAGCCCACGAGGCTTCGTAGCCTTTAACCAGCGATCCTCAAAATTAGCTAGCACATCATATGCAGCCGGTCCATCAATTTGACAGTGCAAATCATGCCACGGCTCTCTTGGGCAGCCATTTGTGGAACCCTGTCGAATGGAGCACAAGAATTACGTAAAGAAGCAGTAGTAATTAATAAAGGTGATACTATTGTTCTGTATCCTGAATTCATGACCCATGACTAAGACACAACTAACATATCCAATGATTCAATGATGAATACTTTAAATTTTAATTTCAATATCTGAAAGGTTAAACATACTTTCTTTTATCCTTTATAAAGAGTGCAGACCAAGTAATCCCTTTGTCAGGGCCGTGAAATAATATTCGGTGGCCACCCCAAATTAGATGACTGTAGAAAAACAAATGTACGTGAAAAACTGTGCACTATTTATTTGTATTAAAAAGCAGAAACGATGCCTGGCATTGAACTCGCAACCTTCCCAAAGGTGTTTTTGGGGCCCGGTTCTCAGAACCGTCTGAACTCTGAACACGTGGTTCGACGAGCCTGCCCTTTGTCTATGAATAAAATACCTAGTTTCCGTTTTGGAGAGTCCATAATAAACTTTCGACTAAAGAGATCTTTCCTATCGAAATTTATTTCTGGTCACTATGTTATGAGACCACATATCTTTCATCAACTTGTCCAGCCAATATCTTATTATGAACACTAGTTTTTGAGAAAATAAGTTGGAAGTTTTTACATGCTTCACTATGGAGGGAGTAGCTAATTACTGCAAAAATTCCATTAAAAGCAATTATTTTAATAACACCAACCTCATAAATTATTGTAGTACTAGTCCTCATATTGATCCCATTCAACATTTCGACAAGTAACTAGTTAATGAACAATGAACCAAAGCAATGGATTTAGCATGAGAGATTATATGAAATTAAGAGATCTTATGTGAGTTATGTCAGTAATAAATTACTCTTGACTTCAGAAATGTTATAACCAGAAACATCTGCCGGAGAGAAGAGGACAATGATTACAGTGAAATTAGGTTGGTGATAGTCATCCTTGTGTACGGTTTCCAATGTTCTGAAGAGAGAATGTTGTGGAGTATCATACCGTCCCCCACAAAGATCTAGCCCTCCAAGAAAAGCTATGATCTTTCTTTTGTAATGACCTGCATCAGCATCGACGATTACAGTTTTTTGGTGATGAGTATAGATGGCTCCAGCTTCCTAATGACAAACAAAAAACGGAAGGAAAATATAAGTGCATTTTTCCGGAAAAGTTGCTTGGTATATTTTTAATTAAATCAGTGATAGATCACGTGTCTAAAAGTCGTGTTGTGCTGCCATATAAAAATGCAAGCAATTTCAATTAAACTGAAAAGGAGTGACTAGGTTTTCATAGACTTGACATCATTTACTATACGTTGAACATGAAAAATCCTGTGAATTGGTGCATATTATAGTATTATACCTGTTTTCTGATCAAACTGTGCCCTTTGCCACCTGATCGAGGGCAAAGTATTACGTGCACTGACGAGCCTTTGAAGAAATTGTAAGTTACTTCATCATTTGTCGCTAACAGGCCTTCCTATAAATTGGAAATGTTAATCCATAACAAGATCTGAAAGATCAGAACCAAGGAAATAGAAGCAGTCATTAAACATAAGCCTAGCTAATAGACATTGATTAGACCAGGAGTGTCCCCTAACAATAGTTGGGGAGTCTCCTTTCAGGTAATGAAGGCAAATCAATGGGAACACCCGTCACAACTTTGGTTTCTTTTTATTTACAAGTGTCAGAATATAAACCCTGACAACTTGTTTCAGGGATGAGAACTATTACCAATTGCCATTCAGATTGACCAGCTTTGGTAGCCTAGTATTTATTTGAATAAAACCATATAACACTACATTGAATGAAAGAAACACAACTTTTATATGAACTTTAAAAACATACAGTAATGACCAGAGTAGAGGAGTTTCTACTTACAGTAGTGAAATGACAAATTCTCTTAGACGTAGGATCATCCCACAAAAGGAGAAGAACTCTTACTCCCTCTTGAGACTTCGATTTAAGAAGGGATCCTAAAGTTACACCCGAGGCATCTTGAGCATAGCGAACCATTTTGACAAGGTGGGTTACAGACCACCCTGTAATATACACTAAACGACGAGCATGTGAAATAGAATTGAAGATGTCACGCCAGCATTTCCCATGGAGATAAGGTACATGGTGGTCGAGACTAACATCAGGAAGCATACCATCTTCCACATGGGCATCTTGGTAAAGGGTAACCCTATTCCCTTTTCTGAGAGGGAAAAATGTCTTTGGAACGCCATGATACTCGGGACCAGGACCAACACCCATGTTGTACATTGTCATTCTCTCCACTGGAATATATTGGATAGAGACACTCAACTGAGCTCCATTCTCCCAGTTATTACCACTAGGTTTAACAATTGGAAAGGTTCCCTCGATTCTAGCACCATCATATAGCTCCATAACTGGGATACCTACAGCTCCTATGACCTCAGAACCTATAACATCGTCATCTTTGACTACAAAATGCAATTCAGCCGCATTATGTGCTACAGGCACAAAGAAATGTTGCATCCATACCGGGTTCTCATCATTGTTCATGACAAAAGTTCTTGCCACAATAGCACCCGCCAAAGAAACATTGACATAAGGATCACTAGCTGACCTATCCGATATGCCCTTTAGCGACAAACCCCTGAATAAATCATTAAGGGTTTTGTGAAGCTGGTCCAAATTAGGGAGATTTCTGGCCTCCTTAACCCAAATGTCTAAATGCCCATGTAATCTCATTACTTTCAAAGACCCTTCAGATGTCTGAAAATTCACAAATTGACTGTCTTGTCCATGCCCAGAACCGTCAGAAGACGGGGTATGTCCACGACGAAAAGGGGACATAGTTTTCCAGACAATAGGTCACTAGTTCGATTCGCCCGCTACTTCAATTGTAGTGGCTTGTGCCTCCTCTGACAGAAACACAAGGGTTTGAATGTAGATTAAATACTCAACTTGTGTATGTCCAAAACAGGTCAACAGGTACAATTATAGCTCAAAAGATTGAATTCAAAATCAGTTTAATAGGAATTAAGGATGTTGAGATACCTGAATTTGCAGCAAAAATGCTGGTAAATGAAGGTCGGAACCACGGGACCAAATAATGGTTACGCAGGTAACAAGTATTTGATTGACTGGTAAAACAAATAGCAATGGCATGGTGGATAACCCCAAATTATTGATATGAAAGTCTGAATCTTTAAAAATAAAAAATTCGAAGATTTGAATGATTGAAAGAGAGTGGGAAGCCATGAACATGATGATGAGCTTACTTGTTTGGCAAAGCATTTTCATCACTTCTTTTCCACCACTGCCAATGCCAGACATAAAAATGTCTAATAATTCAGTTATTTTGTGTATATATATATTTTCCTTATCTTCTGTCTTATATTATGGTTCTGTTTGGTAAATAACGGATTAATTTTAAAATAAGCAACATTGTAAAAACATATTATAAATGGCAGATTTTTTCAGTTTGACTAGCATATTATAATTAGCAAAATTAATTTGAGTGTTTGGTAATTGGCAGATTACGATTAGTAGATTGTTAGTTTTCTGGGTAAAATGGAGAAAACTTTCCTATTTTACAATGTGCTAACCAATATGTTGGGGTAAACAACATATTGTAAAAGAGCATATTGACCCCAAATATGTTGTTTTAATATGTTGTTTACCAAACACTAAAATTAGCATATTGATTAGTCAAACATGCTAAAAATTGATCAATATGCCGTTTACCAAACAGCGCGCCATAATCACGTTACTTCTCCTAGTCTATCTTAATGTCAGATTCTTTCTGATAATACTTATAAGTTATAAGAATTTGTACCTTTTGTACATCAAGAATTTCATTGCAGGGGCGTGAGTGGCGGGAGATGGGACGCCAAACTAGAGTAGCCGACGAAGGGGATTGTGGTCGCCCGAGGATGGGTTGTCGGAGGTGAAGGGCGGGGAGATGAAATAAAAAAATCAATTGAGCGAAGGAGGAAAAGAGTAACAAGGGTGAATTCTCATAAAAAAAACGTATGTGAAAGCGTAACCCGTATCCACCTTTATGAAAAGAGCATGACCCTACGTATATTGTGACAATCTACGATTAAATAATAAATTATATATAAAGATTATGTATTATTATACATTGTTTTTTCTTCAAAATGCGTTTAATTAAATATGGAAACAAGTAAAATTTGAATATATTGTCTTCACTGACCCACTATAACCAGAGTCTATTGACGTCAAATTAATTGGCCAAAATGAAGACGATATTGAAGTAGAATTAAAATTATCGGCTAAACGAGAAGTGCTTAGTCAGGCCAGTAATTTTATATGTTTGCACTGACCCACGGTCTCTTTTACAGGATCATGAATCACAGTCTGTTGAAGTCTGCACTGACCCGTTGCTGGTGATCCCGAACCGGAGGGACTCTTTAGAGTTTCGAGAACAAGGACTATAGCAGCAAGGGTTAGGAATTCTGCCCTGGGTACTTTAGAGCAAGATAGCACATCCATTCAATCGCACCTTGAAACTACAACTCAAGAACAAACAAACAATACAATTGATCCTTTCATAGAAAATCCTTTTCATAACATACAAATTCCAACAAATACACCAACGCATACACCAACGCATACACCAATTAATGCACCACTAATGGCGGCTTTAAAAGACCACAACATACCAAATCCGGACGACTCTTCGTCACCCATCAACTTTGTAATACTACAGGATTCTGGTTGCCTGCAGCTCGACCGAGCTAGGTGTAGCTCGACCGAGCTGGGTTGCTGAGAGTTGAATTAGGCGTTTTGCATTTGTACAGTAGGGTATGTTGATTAGTAGCTCGACCGAGTCACACAGAGTTGGGCTAGCTCGGTCGAGCTAGTGGTAGCTCGACCGAGCCGAGCGGTCTGACGGGTTTTATTTTCGGTTTTTGAGTAATTAGTATAAAAGAGAGAAAGTTGGTTTTTAATCATTTAACTAGTATAGATCCCGCGCAGATGCGCGGTATTTATAGAGTCTTTACTTTTAAGTTTTATTACTTATTCATTCCAAATTTATACCATAATATTTTCATATTTCATTTCCTTGTATTTTAATATGAGAAAAAAAT
>JAYMSF010000948.1:0-13314 GCA_036897335.1 Silene vulgaris | reverse complement strand
CCTTGTCCCCTCTACCCATTTCCTCTCACAAAATACCCGTCGCAAGATCCGACCCGTCGCAAGCAAGACCTACTGGACATTTGGACTCATGTCTCCCACTTTCTGATTTAGAATCAGATGCAAAGTGTGCTAGGATGACCATCAGTTTTCGTGTGTAATATTTGATTTATGTCACTTTGGCTAGGTTTCTGAAACTTGGTTGCTGGTTGCGGCGTCTTGTGTCAGACAGGATTTTTTCTGTGAATAGTTGTTTAGTCGCGAAATGTCATGGCGAGTGGAAGTAGAACATAGATCAGTGGTTATTTCTTATTGTCCTCAATTCATCCATGGTAACAGATGTTAGGTTTTGATCCCGATCTCCAAATTGGTTGTGGCTCGTCATGACTGATCTTAGTTGTCGTGGGAGAAGTCTTTTGACATCTCAAAAAGTGGTTGGCCTTTCGAAACATCCACAAAACCTCAAAGGGGTCATGATTCATAGGAGTATATATCTTAATTCTGTCATTTTCTCCTTAATCTCAAAGGGGTCTTGTAGTTTTATAGCCATAAAAGTGGATAAGAATCATAAGATACCAAAACGTGACAAATTGTGTTATTTTGTCACATTCATGCTTTACGTCCTATTCTTCGAGATGATATTTTTGGGGTAACCATTCCCTCGTGTTGTAGCGAATAATTAATTTTAACGGGGCTTAGCCCCTCTTTCGTACCAAATAAAAAAAAACGTGACAAATTGTGTTATTTTGTCACATTCATGCTCATTGCCCACTGTCCTAGCACTATGTTTTCCCAACAGGTTTAAGACGGATACTTCTAACTTCAGCTTCAGCTTCAGCTAATTATGTACGATTATGGTCATTGTTCTAGCCTCTAGGACAGTGACGATTTTTGAAGGAAAAAAAAAAAACCATAAACAGCTCACTAGATTTTTGTTCTTGCTTCTAAGTTCCATCCATATATAGCTTCTTCAAGAGGATATTGTTTTTTCTTCATTCATAAAGAGAATCCCGTCATTATTGGACGAGACTTTGGTATGGGAGTCGAGGTTGAGGTTCTGAGGACGATAGATTGTAGGTCCGAATATCGATCTACAACTACGGAGTATAATATAATGTCGATGTTTTAAAGTTCTTTTTAATTCGGTAAATATTCATGTGATTCATATGCGATGTGTCTTCCTAGTTGGTTAGCTAGACAATGGCAATTAAGTTTAATGTAAAACGAAGGCATAATGAATATTAGGTATTTGATTCAAACTTCGAATTCCCGTCTCCAAGTATTATAATGTCCCTATAATTTGTGGCTCATTTGACAAAAAATAGATTAACAACCACCTTAGTATTACGGCCTGTAAAGGATAACTAAAGTTATACTCCATAGAAATTAGGAAGTACGAGTAGGTTAATAAGATTATGGGTATTTATGTTCTGGAAAAAGGTCAAAACCAGTGACAAAAACTAATTCAGGGGCATTCCGAGAATCGAACTCGGGACCTCTCGCACCCAAAGCGAGAATCATACCACTAGACCAAATGCCCTTTTGTTAATTAACTTCTGACTAATACATTAGTCGTCATCAACATTCACCCCAGTACATGAAAGTAATTTCTCTCAAATGCCTTTCTTAGCACCCGATCGATTGACTTTCATGGAGAGAATTCCCGTCACTACATGGAAATATTTTTGTATGATATTCGTTTTTCTTTAAATTATTAAAATGACATGTTGCAAACAGTTTCAACTTTAAAATATACTATCTCTGTTCCAATCTTTTCTATACTACTTAAAATATTACTCACCTGTATTTCATAAACGTATAAAAATGATTGCATTAGGCAGATATACTCCGTATATGATACTTCATGATATGATTTTTCTTTATTATACATTTTGCCTTGTGTTCGAAATCCTTGGAATACCATGATTCTGAACTCTAAATAAATAGGTACTCCTGGTATTTATGAACTTTGGTTCGTGTGTCCTGGGTTACGATGTACTTAACTCTTATTGAAAACGGTAAATGTTGCTTGTGATCGTCTTTTCAAAAAAGACTTCTCACAATGCTCTCTTCCACTTGCTCTTATTCTAATCGGTTGTGAGAGGTCTTTTTGAGAAGACGGTCAACAATGAGAATTTGTGTATTGAAAATACTGAATTCTTATTTTGATCCGATAACAACGCACCTGAAACAGACCCAACCTCACCTTCGCGACACAGATCTAACTCAAACAAGTCAACAACCCATTTGGAATGTACTACACTGTACACACAGTACACATGAAGCTCTTGAAAATGAAATACAGAGCATCTCAATCTTTGTACATTCCACTTATTGCATCCAACAAAAAACAGGGCGATATGTAAAATCTGCACAACTATTTTAGCCAGGCACCATCTTATTCGAGGACATCTCGGATTTTATCAAACGGCGTATTATCTACACAAACGTATGGATCTATACTCTCTTCAGTCTTCACAACCCCTTTTGTTTATGCTTTCTCGAGGAACCTTAGTAATTTTGTATGCCCTTGGTGTTGAATCATTGATGACCGAAACTAGAATACCCGGCAAAGCACTATGACTAGTATTACAACAGAGCAGCCCAACGCCTGCAACAAGCAGTAAATTGTCAGTACAAATAATTTTTCAATGAAAGAAGCAAGAAAAAACACACGTGAACTGAATATGAAGGGAAAAACATACTGCAATGGCAGAAGCAGCAAGACCAGCCCGTTCTCTTGGGTCTTTACGATAGTAGCTTCCGAGATATAGAAATGCAGCATAAAACCACATCACAGGACAGACAAAACCTAAAAGAAAACTGTAGAGAGCGGAATTATTAGAAGGATTCACGGAAGATGATACTTGATAGCAAAAACCTGTGAAAATTTACAAAACTTACGAGAACCACCCCAACCCGCAGCCAAAGCAAGGGAGAGGCTTATCGTAGATTCCCGCTTGGTAGTCCTCTACGTCTTTGATCAAAGAATATTTGGCTTTTCCATGTCCTGTAACATCCTTTAACTGCCCTATAAAAACATAAATTTGACTCTCAGAGAGATATCGATATTGTTTCCTTTGCATACACAAAGCTAAATAATCACAGTAAAATTTAGGTGAGTGCAAAATCACAGAAGTCTTTTAGTACAAAAGGAGAGTAAGTTGCAGCATATTTTATGATTGAAAACCAGAAGTTATCCGTAACTGTTTCCTAGGCAACATATATTATTTGTTCGTAAGACGGGTTGGGGGTTGAATGCCAGACATTAAGTTTGAAACATTCGCCAGTCAACTAACAAGTCAGCAGGGGCAATGTGCTAGTTCATGCACTGAATTGCATATGAACTTACAAAGGTTGATTCCTACCCAAACTGGGAAGAGGGTGGCAGTCTTGTAAGGGCTCTCATCCACTGTCGTACCTTAAATAAGTAAACTACAAAAATAGCTTGGCTCAGTTGTGTAACCCAGGAGGAACTTTTTAACGGCCTATCAATATAGCCAATTCTTTTTACAGGCTGTTGCTTTCTTGAAGAGACAAGCCTTATCGTGGACTTGAACAAGGATGGACAAAATTTAGAATTCTGCAATATTTACATTTTTTCCCCTTTCTCTTGTTTCCTAAATTCTCTTGTTTCCCACACCACGCCAAAATACCTAAATTTTCTTGTTTGGGAAACAAATCTTAAGTCGAACCATATCGGAAGTCCAACCAAGTCCAAAGCATAAATTTTGGCGTGGTGTGGGAAACAAGAGAATTTAGACTTGAACTAGGATGGACAAAATACCTAAATTCTCTTGTTTGCCACACCACGCCAAAATTTATGGCTCCGCCACTATGCCCAACCATACATGAAAGCATATCTAAAGCTTATGTTGAGTACAAAACCTACGACACTGAGCTCAACAGTATAATGACAATATCCACTTTGAATTTGGATGGTTACCTTTAAATACTTGGAAATATTGAGACGTTGGTCTCAAAATATCTAAATGTGTATTTGATACCGATTTATTCAACGAAGCATCTTCCTTTAAGGACTCTAGATCTTCAATATTGGTACCTGCTGCGCCAACCAAATACATAATCATTATCTTAGGAGAGGGGGGGAAAAATCTTAAGCTCATCAATTTCAATTCGCATTTGAGCCAAGCTTTTTCCTGAACTTTGCTTTTGTCAAAGACAAGTACAGAAAAAAATACACACCAGTGCGACCACTGACGGAATTATTACAATTATAATGGGAGGTATACCCCATTCTGACTTTATTTTCACCAGTGACCTCTTGTTTGATTATTCACCATCTATTTTCAAACTTTAATTCCTCTATATTTTGCTCAAAGCTCCATCTTTGAGCAAGCGTCCTTCCCATATCAGTTATCGTATATTAGTATATGTTTATAATTTACAAATCTCAGACCCGCAGAAATGAGAGAACTATGTTCAAAGCTTAACGGCTCCTCTTGAGTACAGTGTATAAACTGAAATTCACAAATTCTATGCTGTCTAACAAAACAGGCAAACTTCTATATACAAAGTTCAGACTCTAGCTAGAAAACTACATTTTCAACCTATCCGTAAACAGATGCGTGCTTAACTTGGCAAAAAAATCAGTTGCTGATGTTTTATTTTCAGTAAAATCTTAGTGTAAACCATAAAAAAGCGCTAGTGTAATTCCTAGCAAAACGCTATTGTCATTCCAAGCTATTGTCATACTAGCTGGTACTAATCTCAATTAGATTCAACTATATTCTCTTATGGGTCAAAGTTTTATGGGAGGGAAAATATTTGAGAGAAGAATGGGTTCCAAACTCGCATAGGAGTGTATTTTCGTGTGATATGTTAGGTAGTGTTATAAGAGGTGTATAAGTGTAAAGACTTAAATCTTAGATAAAAAAAACATTTTTTTTCCCTTAGTCCAACATTCGGAAATATCCTCTTTGTGTTGCGAACGAAGAGGAAAGGGCAGTGTAAGGCTGCGTACCCCGCAGTTCGCAGAAGCTATTGAGGCCTGGGGTAATGTTGTTTTTGTTGTTGTAGTCGGACATTGGGACTATAATTTATTGAAGAAAAAAGAACAAATACAAGGGAGAATCAGTACTCTTGTCCATTATCAACGGTGACATCCAGTAAACTTGAGCTGAGAAAAACCCAGTGCACCACAATATCCTGATCTCTGCCTGAAAAAAAAAATTAAAAAAATTCACATAAACTAGGAGCATATCATCTATATCACAATTCAAGACTCGGAATCCAAAATTCGCACTTTTAGGAGGTTGCTAAACATATGTAGATGTAATAATGACATCCTCACAGTAATTTTAATACAAAATACTGAAAGACATATCCATAAACAAAAAAGGGATCAAATTTTCCAGATAATGTTAACAAAACGGACACAGCAATGTCCTTCACTGGGCATTTGCAAATTCATATCCTAGTTACGACCTGGAGTCTAAACTCCACTCCTAAATCTATTAGGATTAGCCTCATACCAACTCTAGCAAAATATTCTGATGGAAATGAACTTGAGAAGTTCAGACCTGCAGTCGTTCATGTCCTAATAAGTAAGACAACCAAATGATTGAAAGGCAAAAGCAAGCACTTTGAAAACATTCTTTCAATTCAAAATATCAATTTATAATCTTCTTCGTCTAATCAAGTAGAGGTAGCCGCTTGACAAAGCTTTTTGAGTTTTTTCTACGTAAATGGCAAATGCCATGGTTTAGATCAGGGTTCAACGGTAGTTGAAAATTCGTCATCTTCATACAAATATTGTACAGAATAGAATTTAATCTTCTCTTTAACATCAAAATTGGGTGAAATGTAGGAAAAATTGCTTGACAGTTTCCTAGAACCTCATATAGTTTACAAATTATCCGTCTCGACAGCATACACATATTTCCTTGTTCCTTTTCTCTCATTTTATTTTGTGTATGCAACCGCTTATTGACGGTTTCAATGAATTGATTCATATCAGCCGACCCTAAATCATGCAGGGATTAAGATTTAAGGCTCTCAAACTGATGATCTTCTAGGAAAACTAATGACAAAGCTAAACACATACTCAGAAACCATGGTAAATCCAAATAATCATCTAGTAATTGATTTAGGTCGAATATTATCCCACCATATATAATCACCATAAATCAAGATTAAAAATCGATCAAAAATTTCATCAAGATCAATTCTTTATCATAAATTCTCTATAGTTTACCAAATTTCCATAATTCAACAACAAATCAATCAACCCACTTACAGCTAGCTCATAATCAGCAAACCCAGAAAAACAAACAAAATATTTACCCACCAAAGTTAATAACTTTACATGTTTTAGCTATGAATCGATGATATAACCAAATTAAAACCCAATTACAGTTATATGGGGGGCACATGTTAGAAAAACCGATATATAAAATATGTAAAATAGTGAAATTAATCAAGGGAAGTAGAAGAATTACCTTGAAAGTTTGGATGAGATTGTGATTAAATGGGTAATGAAGAAAAATCAACGAGGAATTGGAGAAGTCTACGGGAAAACAAAGTGGATTAAAAGCGAGGAAATAAAGAAGCGGGAAGGTGGGAATGCAAGTAGTAACCAACATTGACATTTTCATAAGCACTGCACAACCTATGAGTGTTATTGACTCTTTCTCTTTTTGGTCTTCTTTACTTTTCTATGACTTCATGATTTTGGCCTCACCCGGTGGCTTTCGAGTTGTTCATGGATGGGACGATTTAATGGGCGCGTTAATAAATGGAAAGATTATTGTGTGAGAAGGTCTCATTTCCTAAGACCATCCTTTTGGTACATAAACATTAAATACGTGATTTTTAATATAAAAGGATCGACGAGATTATCTTATTCTATAATTTTTGTCATAAAAGAAGCAATTAATTTTAAATTAACCTTGTGGTGTTTAGAAAACCAATTTATAAAAATGGGACAATGTTTCAAGACCCAATTTTAGTGTCCTTCCTAGATGGGATGATTTAATAAAAAAAAAAATGATCAACTAATTATAGAGAATGAGACAATGCTATTGTAAATACGGAGTAGTTAATTACCTACGGACAATATTAGATGTTCACTCTTTTTCTTCCTAATTAGTCTCGGTCAAGGGTGAGACTCGAAAGATATTGTAAAATGGATCCAAGGACCATAATACTATAATACTCCGTAGTGGATAAAAGCGGTACTACAAAAATCCATCTACAATAATAAACTGTAATAAAAAGTAGAACATAATTTGAAATAAATTAAAAGGAAAAAAAATATCCACAAATGATCCCCTCCACTCTCCTTGTCTTTGCGCCAAATCGAAAGGTAAACAAATGATCACGACCGGGAAGTAATATTTAAAAGGTAGGTCTTTGTAGAAATGGCGTAGCTTCCACTAGAACGAGGAAAGGCAACTGTTAATGCCATTTCAAACCATTGAGATTTATTATAAATCGCTGCAAATAGTTACACAATCTCCATCAAAAGCCACGGTCAAAAACTTGCAAGTGCTATTAATAATTACACCAAAAATCATCTCTTTTTCTCCTCATATTTGAACTTGAGATGTGTCAAAAACACAAAAAACCACAAAAATCGCTATTACCGTGGATTCATTTAACGTTTTCAACCCTAATTAACAGTGTATGATGATTCGACAACTGGGACATATCAATCCTAATCTAACTGTTGCTTGCTTTTACTTTTCTTCATCTTCGCCTTAAATCGTGATTTGACCATTAAGGTTTGCACTGTATTTGCAAAATTCCCTACCGCCATCAAGAGGAGGAGAAACCCACAAAAGACAACCTGCCAATAGAATGCACCGATCGTTATTCTTCTGATGGATGAAGGACCAGTTAGGCAAAAGCTCATTGTTGACGCAAGTCATTTTACACCCAGAAGAGAGAAAAAGAAATAGATAAATAAGACTTCACTCACCTGCCATTCAGATACAACTCCAGTAAATGCTGTTCGAATCAACAACAATCCCACATATGCCTCAAAACCCTGAAAAGATCACAAGAATCACACATTAATAAATAATAAGTATACTTATATTATACCCTACAATAATCATCAGTTTCACAAGCTTTACTGCAACACCCAATATTCAACCCTCACAACATCTGTGTTTGTAAGATAATAGCGTGAGTTCGGCAAGTTAGGTACACTAATTTTTTTATCCTAAGCAGCTTTGAAGGTCTCAAAGCACAAACCCACGATCTCTTCATATGCAACTTGCAAAGCAGACAAAACTGGTGCAAGATATCTCAAAGAAAGTTTTAGCGAGTAGAGCAACCGCATATACCTGCAAAATGAAAAGTATAGGCAAGAGCAGGCGAAGCTGGCCATGCACTCCAGCTGTTTCTCCCCAAACAACATCCATTCTTTTTGCCTGAAATGAATCAGAAGTTGAAAAAAATGAGTAGCCAAAGCTGGAAAGCTAAATATCAGATTATAGGAATAACTGAATATTTCTCGCCCTTCATTTTTACCCCTGACTTGTATGAAACTAAATCATTTATTCATGGGTTGGAAAAGGAGGGAGGCAGCTTATTTAGAGAAATTGAATTCAAAGGTGTAGAGTGTATTCACATTTTTTTCACCATAGGCACAATAATTCTGGCACTAAAGGCTATAGTCCCAAGATGTCAGAACTTGGAAGTCAGAAAAAAAAAATAGTGGGTGGCGCTAAAACAATATTAATAATTTTATACAAAGTACTAAAGACCAAAAGAAAATGAAAGTCCTTTTTGGGATACTAATAGTTCTCCAGATTCTGACAATAAACTTGTACTTCCTGACTCAGGTAACCTTAAAGATGACATCTCCTAGGAACATTATACAAATAAAACCAAGAGCACTACTTTTTAACTTGATTGTAACATATGCCATTCAGATGGATTATATTTATCTAATATTCATTCAACGCATATTTCAGCCACACTCTTTAATTTTAACCTGAGAAGTAATATCTCCATCAGACATTAATGACACCACGACAAAATCCATCAATAAAGATGCAGTACATGGAAATGTTTTATGCCAACAATCCAACCATCTTGGAATCAAGAACAATATATAATCCCACAATTAACATGGATTCACTACATTTTTTTTTGAATGTGCAAATCAATTCACTAGATTTCCACTTTTGGCCAAGAAATAGCCGAAAAAACAGAGCTCTCTAGTCTGGACCCAAACCTTTTCTTACATATCTTTCATCTCATAAATTGTTGCTCTGGAAGCAAATGTAGTGAATTAACATGAATGAAGAAAATATCCTCATAATCTTGCTAAACAGCCAAAATTTATTTAAAAGCTTCCAGCAAATCTATTTCCACGGGTAAGAGCATATTATTCATAAAGAAGCACAGACCTTTCCAAGTGCAATGCGTGTGTATAATCTCTGCCGTTGATATCGATTTTGCAATAGCATTGCGAATCCTTGCATTGCTGCCCATATTAGAAATAGTTTAACCCCTTTCTGCACAGAATTGCAACATGACGAGTTACAACACATAAGAAGCAAGTCTAGAGAATAATCCAGACATTGTGAATACTAAAGAAACCTCTAATAAAAAAAATATAAAAATAAAATCAGACAGACTTTTCAGCTTCTACTTAGCTTGCATTTATATCTCCTCTCTATAAACATGTTTACATGCCAAGTCGACATCATTCTTTTTGGTTTATCTATAGGGTTCTACTAAAACACTAGTTGACTATGGTGTACAAGGATAAGCCCGTGGACCCTGGTTGGATAAGGTTTGCCAAGTTCATAATTTGTCAGAAAGTTTCTAACTCGTACTCCTTTTTTGTAATAAGCATGACATCAATGCGTCTAGTTTTCTACAGATGAGTTAACTAAAACCTTAAATTTGGATACAGATTATTAAAAGTGTGACAGCAATGGTCGAGTTCAATTGTGACATTTTTCAATTAATTATTTGAGAGTTCTTTTCTTGGTCCTCTATACTAGTCTCAAGAATCTCAACTCTCAAAGACTGATATGATAACTTTCTCAACATTTCTATCTTATCCTCTAGGTTAGAACTTCTTTGGTAACATACAGACCGTCTAGTCTAGTTCGTACTAAGTAATTTATGTACAATAGTTTTGTATGATTTTGATTTTCGACCCATTATATTATTTTATGACTACCACGTAATGAGCTCTTCTACTTTTAATAATATGCTTACAGTTATTTTTAAATTAAAAAGGTAAGAAGAAGAACAAACCACTAAGCGTGAACAACAAAAAGACCTATGACCAACCCTTCACAAATCTCACATTCACTAGCACTCTTCACTGGAGAAGAGTTCTTTTGAGTTTTGATGAGCTGTTTTACAAGTATTACTGTGGACGTCAGAAGACGAGCTTTCCTAAGATATGTAGTTAAATTGGTCACGACCCTTTCTGGGTCTCGAAAATTCTCAATCCACATATGTGAGCAAACTGCAACCCCATGTTCCTTCATCAAGCTAAATGGGTCATCCGGGTCGGGTCTTTTCCTATCATTTCGAAACCCCACTACCCGAACTGAAAACGGTCGAAACAGCAAAACCTGTTCGGGTTTCGTCCCAATTGAGTCAATAATTTGCTTAAAAATGTTGGCTTACAAATGGTTTGATTAATTGAACAAGGTTAGCAAAATAGCCTGAACTTGTTATCACTTCTGAAAATTATGCAAAGCAATCAATGATTAGAAGTAGAAGAAGGCTAATATGCAAAATCAACAAAAGACCTAGGCCATGTTCTTTTGGACTCAACGGTCTGAAATGGACTAAACTGAACTAAACTTATAGATACTAACATGTACTGAAGTGAAGAGTAAAATGAGATGAACTTAGCTAAACTTACTTATTGGAACCGAATTGAGCTTAGAAAAAGTTATAAAACACATGGCCTTTAATATCATCGCGATAAGTAGATATGCATGAGATATTAAAAAATGCTAGTTGAGTGATGATGGGCCATTTCGTCAGCAGATTTATTTCCTTCTTGTAGTATAAACAAATATTGCGAGAAGATTCCACATAACGAGATAACAAGATTATGGTAACCAAGAAATTTAGCCAATCCGTAAGCTTTTAAGCTTCAGGGGGCGACCCAATAAGATATCGGTAAATACGCTAATCATTAAGCCTTCAACACTTCAAAGCGAAGGGTCTAAAATACTATATCAGTTTCTCGGAAAACCACCACCGCCACTCAAGAGCATATCTCAATCTATAAGCTATATCACTTTCCAACATTACAAGGCCTTGTTTGTTTCATCATAAGTCAGCATTGAAAGTTGAAACGCCCAAGAAGCAACCTAAGTTACAACATTTGGTTGGAGGAAGTCGGAGAACTCGTGGAACCAAATAATGCAGTTAACGTCTATTAAAAATTAAGGGAAGTGATATTTTGAAGACAGGACAAAGTCTTAATTCTTTTTCAACTATGTGGCAACGGCCACTGTCATAAATTTATACCATGAACACAGATCATTGCAAAAAGATACCTGCTTCTGAGAACAATCAGGTTGGCCCCTTATTTCCCATGTTAGGCTCACAATGGCCATCACCATAGCACAGTAGTGATGATATATCCACCTGCAGAATTTAAGCAGTCATTGTTACTTTGAAATTTGCATTACAATTGAACCAATGACTGACTATCCAACTATCTGACTCAACAGCGTTAGAAAATTAGTTGAAATCTGCCAGTCAGTAAGACGCCATAATATACTGGATCTATAGGCAATTTCCTTCTTTACTGTCTTCAACGTAGGACAAGTTTTGATCTATAATGTCTTTGGTTTTTGCCTAAGACTTGAGTACCTTATATAGTACAAGTGTTCAGCTATCCAAGTGAGGCTTGTTTCAAGTAATCTTATTGTCATCTTCAAAATCAAATAGTAAAATTTTACAAACAAAATGCCATGCACATCAGACAAGATTCCTTCCTCTCCATAGTGATAGTAACACCACAACCAATCTAGCCTTACACACATGCCTCTATGTGAGACAAGGGGAACAGGTGTACAAAGCGAAGGCAGCCTAGCACAAAGCAAAATCAAGCAAAAGCAATGGTGAAACATTCTGGAAATTCAAGTTCCATGTTACATCCTTAGGACTAGCACATAGCAAAATCAAGCAAAGAAATGGTGAAACATTCTGGAAACTCAAAATCTCGTATTACATATTTACATCCCCAATACCAAGACTGAGAGTAAGCACCAGCGGGAGAAAAAACAATCTCTTGTTTGATACTCAAAGATAGTTCTTAAACAGAAAGACATGATGGATCAACAAAACGATAAAAGGCATAAAAGGAGCAAATTTTTTTACCAAGGACGGATATCACTGCCATTCACTCTCAAGATATTTTCTCTCAAAGCTAGCCCTGTGTAAAGGAACAATAGCCAAGCCTGACAAAGACAGATACAAGTTTATTCATTGGCTGACAGAAAAACTGCAATTAAGTTACAAGGGTATAGCAATATATAGCAAAAACCTCGTATAGCTGTACGGGAAATGCTGGCATGCAGCCATTCCATATCCAAACCCTCATAAGCAATAGCATCGAAGGAAAGAGAAGAAACAACAAAGCAGTTCTGTCCTGTTCGAAAGCAAGTGGAACGAATTCAAAGGCCGGCATATGGTGAATGAAAGTTGAAACAAAAGGTAAAAGTTGATTCCTTAGGATTAACAGAAAGAAAAGAAACAGTCAGTCAGTTTTATCCTGCTTAAAATTCAAAATCAACTAGAACAAGTTCGAAGTATAGCAACCCAACATACAAGTGAAATCAGTTATTTGTCTTAGTAAGCAAGTGATTGTTGACCAAGTAATAATGCAAGGAGACAAGCTAACAAAAAAATCATGAACAGAATAGGCAAGAAAGAACAAAAAAAGAATCGGCAAAAAAGAAATGCAAGCTCCTTGGTATTCATTGCCCAAACAGAAATTTCCGTCTATCAAGTCAATGGCTTGATGAATCAACCACCGAATATGGCATCCGCATTGTCGAACAAAAAGCAAAAGTACAACATGACAACTAAAAGCAATAGCTTTGACATGTCACTTGTGGAAAAAATGGTAAAAGGTTTTATCCTCAACAGAAGGGATATACAGACATAACTTTTCTTTTTCTCTAATTGCACCGTACATGCATCATGGCAAACCATTGCAACAAAGTTCTTGTATGGCACTGTAGACGGCTTCATTCATAACTCTTTTAGCGAGCTACCCCCCCCCCCCCCCCCCCCCCCCACCTCCCTTTTTTTTTTTTTTATAAAAAACTCTATATTTAACACACAAACAAG
>JAYMSF010000947.1:0-13319 GCA_036897335.1 Silene vulgaris | reverse complement strand
TTCTCGGAAAGATGATCAATTTGAAAAAAAAAGGTCACTTTTTGAGCTCTTAAACACGAGTTGTGGCCTCTTAAAATATTCCAGGACAAAAAATTGGATATTTCGAGTAAATTGTGAAATATCAAGGGCACCGTGTGCATTATCCCTTTTTATTAACACTCTATTTTAAAGTATACATACTTACTTTTGTTACTTTTTGTACCATTTTTCCATCAATTCGTAGTTAGTTTCTCAATAATTTTGGGAGACAGTATTAGTGATAATGATTCTGCATGGTCCAAAATTATTTTCTTAGTCTTTGATCCAAAATGAACATCTAACTATTAATCGGACAGTGAGTACTAAATACTCTGTAATTAATTCTCTTTTTATTTTATCGGGGTCTTTGATCCAAAATGAAAGATAACTATTGATCCGACCGAGTGAGAACTAACAACCTTAATAAGTTGGCGGAGTGTCCCTAGCTAGTTACTGGAGAGGCTCGTCCAAAACCCAAAAGTTTATTGGAAATTTCCCCCAAATTAGATACTGTATCAATTTATTATAACAGAATTCATAAACTCCATAGAAAAATCATCAAAAATCGAGTTGAATTGAATGAGGATGAACCCATACGGAGCATATGGAATGCACCCATCATTTTTGGAGTATGGTGTACCAAATGAGTATATCCTTGAAGCTTTAGCACATCAATACAATCATCAACATCATCATCATCATCAAAATAGTCCTCCTAAACATAGGCATGATGGCACTTCCCCTTTGCCTCTTGGCATGGATTGGAGTCCCCCTCCTCGCCTTTGGGTCCGTTTCTCACTCTTTTGTTTACCTTTTATATTCTATATGTAAAAAACCGTGTTTTAATTAAAGCTAATTAAAGCTAAACAAATGATTGATTTGATTTATATTTGGATGTATATTTTGTCCTTGTTAGTTGTTACATGCAAGTTTCCTTTAGCTTGATTGAACTAAATGCACTTATCAAACAATAAGTCTTACTTGTGACCGTCTTTTCAAAAAGACCTCTCACAATCGCTCGCCCACTTGGAGCTTGTGAGAGAGGTTTTTTGAAGTGATGAAAAGTGTCCGTCTTCAATGAGAATTTGTGCCTTATCAAATTACTTGTGGCCTTGTTTGTCGCATTTAGTGACTTTGACTGTTGAATGTTGATGGCCTTCATGCACCATTTAACCATTTTGTTCCGAGTTACCGGAGTATTTGTTTTTATCAAGTTCGTTCATAAATTGTTTTGGCTTACAGGAAGGACGTAACACTGTTTGGCCGCATGAACCTCGTACTGGATGGAGTTACTGTGTCACTATTCCTTCTTGGACTATCCTCTCCGATTCAGGACCTTCCGCTTCAGTTGTCGTATGCCTTGCAATTTCGTCTATTATATACTCGATTAATACTTCTGATGACTTATTAATATTGTAGACCTGCTACCACAATTCTTTCTGACATTCATGAGCAACAGTTTTACAGGGTTCAAGTTGGCATACAAACCCCAGAAGCGGTCACGACTACCCGTGGAACATTACATAGATTTAGTGATTTCTTGAATCTGTTTTCTGAGGTTGGTATAATACTTCAATTGTATATTATTTTATGAATCATGAAGATCTTTCTTTGCTAAAATGTGGGCGTGGTTAGTCCTAGAAATCTAGAATCATCCTGGAATTGTTGAGGGTTATCCACTTTTTTTCCCGTAACATAGAGCATTTGAATGAAATTGCGTCTTCTAGACTGCATTCAAGTTTTTTATTGCTTCAAGTGTAAAGTGGTGTTGCTCGTCATTTGCAGCTGAAGAAAATATTTCCTAGGAAAAATTTGCCTGTGCCTCCTTCAAGAAAGCTTTTGGGAACTAAAAGCAGGAGCTTGACTGAAGAGGTGAGCACCAGCTTTTCTCGTTCTGATATGTTCTTTTTCGTTTTGATATGCACTCAGTAAGATTAATAATTTTGATATTCCTTTCTTATTGTTGATTTGACGTTGACTTTAGACATGGACGATCTCCTAGTTCTAAATTGTTGCTCTCTTATGTCTTTATTTGTTGATGTTTAAATCATTGAACTATTCCTGTCCTACAGCGTAGAAGCTCTTTGGAACACTGGATGGAGAAGCTATTATCAGACATTGATATTTCAAGGAGTGCACCAGTGGCAATATTTCTAGAGCTTGAAGCTGCTGTCAGATCTTGTAAGTGTTTCATGTACATCTTATATTTTATTTGCTCGTGTCTCCCTCCCCTTCGTTATGGCTTCCAGTTTTAAGAAATCCAATATTATAATAAGTGGTGTAACTAAGGTAAAACAATAGCTATTGTGAATTTGTAAAAAAATATAATAATGGCGTGAAGGCGAGCTTGGTATTAATTTTTTGTCCTTTCTGAAAATTATGATTACAGCAGCGATGTTCCTCCTCATTATGAAGCAGGCAGTTTCTTGGAGTTTGATGTGGTTTTTTTGTATTTTAACTTTCAGCATTCAATGAGTCGACTGGTGAAAGCGCTATTTCATTTGTTGAATATCAATCAAGTTCTGATGTCTCTGAAGTTGCCAATAGGTCCTCAGTTGTCTCAGACAATGTTGACAATACTGGTATCAGTAAATCAGTGGATGGGAAAATCTTAGAATCTGAAATAGAGGGTAGCAAAGGGACTACACATCTTCCAAGATTGTCCATAGATAGTGCCGGAAGTGATCCCAATTCTCCAAGGACTAGTGAAATATGGGGAACACCCGGATCTCATGGCGAAAGCGGATATGACTTTACTGAGGGGTCTGATGGTCCAGCAAGTGAGGAATTACAGTTTCCAAGCAATTTAGTTATGGCTCTACCTTTGGAACATCGCCATAAATTTAGTAGGTTTCTTGTTGCCATGGAGCAAAGGCTGGCAACTGCCAAAGCAGACATGGAGGACCTTGTTGCCAGACTGAATCAAGAACTTGCCGTGAGACAATTCCTCACAACAAAGGTTTACTTTAAATCTAGTTTTCTTCATTGTTTTTTACTCCCTCCAAGATTTTTTATCTTCCCCTTTCAATAAAGTACTCCTTACATATACTATTAGATAAAGGGGAAGATAAAAAAAAACTTGGAGGGAGTATTTTTTTTATTTTTTGGGGGTTTTCTGTGTCTGTATCTAGTGAGCAATGACTATTTCCATTTTCATTGGAGCCAAAGAGTTGCAATTTTTTGCATATTGCATACATTGGAGTATTTGACTCCCCTTACTCAGCTGTTGGATGGGTGCTGTTTTTTTTTTATGTGTGTGTATAGCGAGGGAAAGCTGTGTATAATGCTTCACTCCACCAGTTAAATGATATAGATATCAAATTTAGTCTCTCAGAAGAGTAGAAATATAGTGTCATCTCTCCTTCATCAGACTTCTTTACCCCCCAAGAAAAAAACCTGTATCCTTAGAAGTTTGTCGCTGAACGTAACTATAGGATAAAGAGTAATTTAATGTTCCAACATCTTGAGATTGTAGTTTCTCCCTTTATATATCATTGCTAGTAGAAAACTAGAAACCATTTTCTCCTCTTCTACCCAAGCATATCCTAGCCATGTAGGTTTCTCACAAGTCACAACTATGTGAAGCGAGTCTTCCAAAGTTGCACCCTTAAAAAGACTCATTGACAGGCCCACCAAATTAGTTATGTTGCATATGACATCCTGTCAGCTTTAATTAGTGCTATTGAAGGTGATGTTTATCATATAGAGCTTGTTTTGATGGGAGGTTTTGGAGGGAAAGGAAGGGGCGGGGGGAAGGACGGATACAAAATCCCGTGCTTGGATAACATTTGGACAAGGAGGGATTTGGAGAGATCCATTTTCTCCTCTTCAAGGCAAACCAAAATCCCTCTGCTATAGGAAAGATTTGGAGGGAAATTGTATCCAAACACCCACGGCCCATTCCCCTTCCCCTTCCCCCTTCCCTTCTCTCCCCTCCCTTTCCTTCCTCCGGAATTCTCCTTATCTCCCTCCTTTCCCCTCCCTCCTATTTTGTTATCCAAACAAGCCCTTTTAATTGTTGAACCTTTTGTACTATGAGTATCAACAGTTTATTGTGATGCTTTAGGAAGTAAAACGAGTCATGGGTGCAGGTCCCAGGGCACCTACTTGTAACATCTGTGGTGCATCTCTCATTTATTTTCTTCACAGGTGACGGATTTGGAAGTGGAACTGGAAACTACTACACAGAGTGCAAAGGATATTCTTCAACAAGCTATTTCGTCTGAAAAGGACAGATTTACGCAAATGCAATGGGATTTAGAAGAATTTAGGAAGAAGTATCTGGAACTGGAGATGAAGTTAAAAGCTGAACAGGTCTGGACTCTGGAGATACACACCTACCTAATACTCTCTTTATCCCATTAGATGTTTATGATCAACTGATGTCATCTTTCACTAAAAAATTACTCCAAATATATAGAGATACGATGTAAATTCCATCAGGTTGATTTATCACATAACCTCTCTGCATTTTCTGATTTGGGGGTAAGACTTCATCCCCAAGACTCGCCTACATCCCCTTAGGCAGGAGTCCTTGAAGCACTGGGCCAATGTTGTTGATTATTAAAATTACTTTTCATATTGTCAGCATTAAAATATCAATTGGATATATTGAGAAACTATTTGTTAAATTTCATCTCTTTTGAGTGTTTTGACCAGCAAAGTGAAATGCGATTGGGGATATATAAATAGGACAAAAGGAGTACTATTTAGGTATAGGCTTGATTACTTGCTTTCTGTCTATGGCCCATAATATCTTCATGCAATGTTCAGGATGAAAAGGCGGAAATTGTTGCAGAAAATCTAGTGATTAATCAGGACATTGAAACGCTTAAGCAAGAGTTACACTCAGCCAAGAACTTGCAGAAACAACATGAAGAGGCTGAAATGAAGTCTAAAAACGACTTAAAAACGCTTGTTAAAGAGGTTAAATCTCTTCGAAGTTCACAATCAGAATTGAAGCAAGAGCTTAGCAATGTAACAAAAGAAAAGAAAGAAGTGGAGGTAAGTTCTTACCACTGAATAGGTTTCTGAGTTTGTTTATCTTGGAACTGTAGTCGTAAGCAGCATTGATCATCTTTATACACTTTGTGAAGCCTGTTAGGCATCATGTACTCTTTATAAACCTGGAATTCTTAGGACATCTCTTTGAGGCCCCTGAGTTATTTTCCTGATTACATACCGTACTTTTTCCTGTCCGTTCAGGCGATGGAAAAAACATATAATTATACTGCCTCTGTTCCAAATTATTTGTCACCATTTACCATTGGTGGTCAGCCGATGTCAACCTTGACCATTAATTTCTCCAAATATACGGAATATATAGAAATACAATGCAAAATTTATCATGTTTGATCTACCAAACCAACTATTTTCATATTATATACAACACTAACAACAACATTACGCTAGTGCCTCAATTGGATGTACGCGGCCTTACCCTTGTGTTAGCAACACGCAAAGAGGCTGTCAAAGTCAGGAAAAATATAAATTGGATGGAGGGATTATATGTCATTTGGTGAGTAAAACGTAATTCAACTTCGAAGAACTTGTAGAGTCGTCCGGTTGTTGATCAGAGAACCAAATATTTGACCTCGTAGATTTTGTTAGCACATCTCTGAGGTTGAGCTTATATAACCAGGAAAGGCTCTTGGATGGACAAAGCATAATATATTCCATCTTTTTTTCAAAGAGAAAAATCTAAGTACTTTGAGAACAGAGGTCTTTTTTGGTTTACCTTTGAGAATTATCGAGGAAAAATATGACTCCTTTCCGAATACTTGTTATTCCTTTCCTCATGTAAGGTAGCTTAGACATGTACTTCTGACTTCACTCAAAAAGTGGTCTATTATTTTGAAATGACTTGGGACAAAAAAGGCCCCCTTTTATTTTGAAGTGGAAACTGAAGAGGGCAAAAACAGTGGATAGTTTTCAATTCCTTTGTCTGAGACTTTTTACAAGTTTTTGTTTACTGACCTTTTGGGTACTCCCACTCCCTTTGTCAATCAACAAACTCAATGATTTCTATGTTTGAGTCTTCAATTGGGAAACTTTTTTCTTTTTCATTGGTTATTTATTTTTTGTCATTGTGTCACCCGACATCTTTACTCATATTGCATTCTCGTGCTACTGAATCCTCACCACTCACCAGAAGGAACTATGAAGTTTAAATGTGAATGGAATAAATATTTCTTTCTTTTGGTGCTCGCTCTGTTTTTCTTATGTGATCTGGTTACTTATTTAATTCTAGAGAGACCTTCAAAATGAGAAGCAACTAAGGGAACAAGCAAATTCAGTTAATGAGAAGTTACTCCATGAGTGCGGGATTCTTCAAAAAAGGCTTCAAGAATGCAGTGTCAACTTGCTAGTTGAAGAGGAAGATAGGCTTTCGTTGGACACATCTGCTCTATCGGATGCTGTAGATTTGCTGTCTACTTCCGATAATCGAATTGGCCTTCTTCTAGCTGAGGTATTTTCTGATACATTGCCGCGTTTTCAATTTTTCATTGCGTCAGTTCATATGATACCGAATCTTCAGGAATGCTTTGTTGAGATGAGTTTATCAATGTTGTAGAATGACTGATAAAGAGATACTTGGAAATTTCTTTTTTGGTGTAGTTATACTTGACAAAATTTCCCCGATCTGAATTGAACATTTGCACAGATTTGCCTTCAAATCTGCAATGACCGAAATTTGGGATCAAGTATCAGACCAATATCGAGAAATTTAATTCCCATGTGTACTTGTAGACTTGTAGCAGAGTAGACCAAGTGACTTTTAAGATTCTGAGGTGAGTGTTTACAGCGAATGATTGGGACTTTTTTAAGCAACCAAATCTTTAAATTCTCACCCTTTGCGCATACCAACCCATCCTTGTAAAGACTAGGGTATGTCCGGGAGAAATTTTGAAGGATAAATGACCAGAAACGAAGTAATTCAGAAGAAATCAACGCTCACGAAAACTAGTAGGAAACAGTATTATTCCATATTGAGACCAATTCATTATCCCGATAATAAATGTGTAATACAGAAAATAGGTTGGTCTCTACCTTCCAGAAAGAAAATTTAAAAAAAAAATACGGTTGGTGTCTTGTACAAGACTCTCTGATCAATGTTGGCTGAATCCTACTAATGATCTTTTGTGTGAATTATGCATTTGAACAGGCACAACTGCTTGCTCACGATATCGAGAACGCAGTCACCACAGCAAACAAGACAACCGTGGATGAGCTGAGAAAGATGATTACAGATCTCTTTGTTGATAATGCTATGCTTAGGAAACAAATAAATGCCGTTATTCGCTCCTCGCTCAAGACACATGACAAGGTCGAAGAGGATGAAAGGAAGGAAGAGGCACCTTCAGGGGCAAGCGCGTTGGCCCAGTACTTGTGAACTTTGAGATGAGCTTCAAAGCTTTAGCAATCTTCAGTTATATTGTAACATAGAACATTATAAATTAAGCACTTCACAAGTTATAATCTTTTCGGCCATTTTATATAGCATCCTATGAAAAAATAAATACTGAGCACTACGCGTGAATAAAATGAGATTTGTTTTTTATTTTCATATATTTTAGGAACGAAATCAGGCAAGCATAAATAAATGGATAGGGTCATTGATATTAGTTGTTCAACTGGAGCAGGACTGTTGCATCTTGCCCCTACAACTTAATACGAAAATGTGTCCAGGAACACCATGCAGGATTGGCAGGAAGAGTCTGAGTACACGAAAAGCCTATAAGCAACCCTTGCGACTGAAAATCAAAACTATGAAAAAGAAGTCTAGGAGGAAATTTTCGAAATCCAAGGTGTTTTTTGAATTCTCGAAGAAAAATGGTATACACTCACTTGTTAGGATCCCAATCGCTTCATACCACAAACTTTGTGAGGGTAATGAGATAAGTTTCTATCGAGTATCCGAGTCCTCCCCTCAACGAACAAAAATAGGGAAACAAATGCCAGATCCATTCAATATTTCAAATAGAATTGTGCGGAGTAGCAAACAGAGTGTTCGTTCGAGGTGGTCCTATCCCCAGTCTGTATGTGGTCATTCTAGGTGACATACAAGTTCTGATCAGGTATTCCAACTCGGCCATCATGGAGTTAGTTGATTACAGTTTTTTGGATCGCAGCTATTTCAATTATTCCAGTTCATAAAATCGATATAATCCTGAAGATAATCTCCACTTGGGTTTGAATCATCTCCTCATTTGCTCAATTACAAGGCATGAAAATGACAGTGGTCACTCGGGGTATGGCAGCGCGATTACAAACTGCACAAAGAATCAAAGAATTCCTGTCCTGGTGCACCCGATTGCTTTGTACTCTCCCGAGATGATTCCAAATACTTGCCAAAAACTATAAATTGTCTTTCAGCCATTTAAGAGCCCCATTTGCCACATTCCTGCAAAAACAAATGTACGAAAGAGAAATAAACAAACTACTGCAACCTCTGATGAAACTCGAGCATGAAATAAAACACAAAACTATGGGAAGAAGTCGGAATAACTGTGTTCACTGATAATATGTCCAAAATAAACAAGGGTAAAATCTATGTGACACTCTTCGATAATGCTCTTCTTCAATGCCTAGTAACGGGCCGTACGTGGCCTACTACTCTGTGGTGGACAAAGAGAGGGAAAAAACATTCCTTGCTGATCATAAAGTATCTCATTTCCATCAATAAGAAGATCTAAACATAAATTGACTGCAGTTTCAATAGTTTACCCAGCAAATTCCTTTAGTTTCTTCCATTGATCAGCCTGATCTCCTGACTCGTCGCTCCCTTCAGTTTCTGTACTATTTCTCCACCATTTCAGCTGTAAAAAAACAACAAACATATACTCCGTATTATTGTTTTGGGAATATGATAAAATGGGAAGACATTCTTTACGACTGAAACTATGTCTCCTTATGAGTGTTGCCATCTAGTGTTGCTGAAGTAGAGGGTAACCTGACCCAAAGCATTTGACACCAGACCCGACCCAGGACTAACCAAATGACGCATTTGCCAGGCTTAACCGTTTTAAGTATATGAGAAAAATTGCAGATTGTTAATACTAAGAAAAATTCAACAATTAGAACTTTCATCAACGCAACAGCAAAGTTTGAACTCTTCATGTTTTGAAATCTTTTCTTCGCATACAGTAGTTAATGCAGCAGCTTCGCCTCAGGTATTCGTCATCGCTTTCACTAATATTATTAAACATGATACTTTGGCGGAATATTTGACAAAATTCACCATCTTTTCAGTATTCAACAGAAGACTGAAAATAGTGGTCGTAACCTGCTGGTCGAAGTTGAGTACGTGTATGTATACGAGTGTTTTTGTGGTTCCAAGGGAAGCAAGCTCTTCGAGCAATTTATGCTCCTGAGTGCTGCAAATATAATGCATGACAAAATGAGACTTGTGCAGCTAAAATAGCAAACTCATTATTAAAAATATGAAAATGCAAAGGACATACAGATGGACATATGGCAACATAGATTACCGTATAAGCACCAGTTGATCCACCTACAGCCCTTTTCACTCCAACTTCACCATACTGGTCATACAGAGCCCTCTTATGGTCATCTGATAACACCTGACAGTATAGTACTTCAGCGATCAAAAAGTAACATGTACACACCAAAAATTCGCTAAATAAATCCGCAAAATACTCAAATGGACAAATACAAGGACCCTACACTACGCACCAAAAGCAGAAGTAGAGGACGTCGTGGAACATCAACATAGGCAGATGAGGCAGACAATTACTATGGCTGGAAAACCTGATATACCTTTTATCTCCAACATAAGAACACTTTCGATGATCGCCTGGTTTTAAGAAAATGAGGATAACATCCCTTAATATTGGAGACAACAGTTCCCTTGCATTCGACCATTCTATTTTATTTATTTTGGTAAAATGTGAGTGATATTAATGAAATAAAATCAAATAATGTTACAACTACAACATATACACCTTTAGTAGTTCTAGTAAGGGAAGAACACACAGAATTATGCTATCCCCTCTAGCCTACCCTTCCAGACTTGATCACGCTTTCGAGCTGGGCTGTTGTTATCCTGAAATTGTTCCTCTGCTGTCATTTATAATACCAGTAACAGGTTACCATCAGTGCTTGAAATTTCCTTTTAATCTTAGTGCCATGTTAATACTGCAATGTCTCCACTGCTCAACCTTTCTTCTGACTATTTTACAGTAACTGCAATTCTGAAACAGCGGTTGCTTTTCCTTCACATTTAGGGCTTCATTCATGATTAACCATGCAATCAGACTATGCTTGGGTATATTCCAATTGCACCATACCTTCCCGTGCCAGTTGCTGACAAGATTTTTAGTTCTCATCCATTCATCCTGAAATCCTGGATCAAATTTATCCCTGATTTTACATACTCTTTTCCAGTGTTATGTAGCATCAGAATGAGGCTGGTCATTCCTCCAATATTTGCCTTTTAAATAGATGCTATTTACCCACTTAACCGACAATCTGTCTGGATACGCACTCCAAGATATCGGAAAGGCACAAGTCCTTCTGTAAATCCCGATATTTGAATAATACCATTCTTAATATTCTCCTTGACACCATTGGATCAGACCTCAGACTTTGAAGCATTCATCTTGAGCCATTGAAGCTCGAGAAAAAGATTCAAAAGCCCTTAACAGTTGGACGATTGACAGAATAAGCCTTAATTCTCCGCAGAGGGGATGGTATCTTAAGCTCCATTTATTAACAGCAAAGTCAACTACTCTTGTCAAATATTCTACACAAATAATAAACTACAAAGGTGAGATAGGATTCCCTGTCTTAATCATCTTTTTCCTTTGATATACCCAAACTGGTCTCCATCGAGGCCGAGTGTAAATGTAGGACTAGTCACACACATCATGATCATTTCTCTGAACTTGTTAGGAAAATTTAGGGCCGGTAGCATTTGATCAAGGAATTGACATTCCACACTGTCATAGGCTTTTTGAAGGTCAATTACTCAATTTTGAAGAGGCACCTAGGAGATACACTCTTCCTATTATACAGCCTAACAATATCATCCTGGCAAATGAGGATATTTCTTTTCTTGATGAAAGCTCCTTGGTTAGGACTGATAATGTCAGGAAACACAACAGAGAGTCTGTAACACGGAATCTTGGAAATGGCCTTATAAATGACATTGCATAGGCCTCTCGACCTTAGGTATCACTGTAATAGTAGTTGAGTTGATTTGAGTCAACAGCTTGCCAGTGACAGAAATCCTGATGGCCTTAGATACATCGTCTCCTATTATGTCCCAAGAATCCTTGAAAAACTTGCTAGAATATCCATCTGGCCCAGGGGCCTTGTCATTTGGAATATCAAATATGACCTTTTTTATTTCATCAGTAGTGACACCAGTATTCAGGATTTGTGCATGATTTGCAGTACAGCATTCACCCCTCCTTAATAATATCATTGAAACTTGGAGCTTGGCTCCACATTTTAAAGTGCAAGGGGTGTGATCAAACAGTTCTTCTGGATGGAAATGGCCATGAAGTTCAGGAAAATCATCAAGCCATCTCTGATTAACCAGAAATCTGTCTAGCCTGCTGTACACCGTTGAACCAGGTTCTTGTTTATTAGTCCAGGTGTATATAAGGAACCTGAGGCAGCAATGTCAGTCATACCACATTGGTCTATACAGTCTTGGAAGGCCTCCATATCAGAATCTTTGCTCTGACCTCCTAATCTCTCTTCAGCCCTCAGCAAACAGTTAAAATCGCTTAATCGCCCATGGTCCATCACAGATTTTTGCATAAAAACAAAGATGTTGCCAAAGATCCTCTCTGACTTTTGCCTCATTAAAAGCATAGACCATTGTCAAATAAAAATCCTTACTATTGACTCTGGATTCACCTTCATGTGAATATACTGGGGCTTACAGTCCAGAATATCTTTTTTTTGGTGGAATGTTAGCTTCTATTAAAACCAAGTCCAAATGGACTACCAACTTACACCAGTTTTACACTTTCCTAGGATTTTAACCCCTTACATTTTAGCAAAACAATGACAAAACAAAGGTTAACAAATGCTTGCTAGATTACACCAATTCCAATCTTCACTCTTCATTGCTCCATGGAACACAGCTTGCACCCGAGCCTTACAGCCTTGTTGAACCTGCTGCATCACAATCCCAGGTCTCTGAACATAGCCATCAATCCTTGAGATATTCCTGCACTGCCATATTCCATAGACCAAACCAACCACTGCTGCCATAGTTATTTGTCTAGTCAACATAGAAACACCCTTCATTTTCAGAACATTGTCACAGTTTGAGAAATCACAGGCCTGAATATGAAGCCAGACTGCAAGAAGCTGAAAACATTTCTGTGTAAAAATGCAATCTCTGAATAAGTGTTCATGGGATTCAGGAGCATCCCCACACAAGAAACAAGTACTTGGAACATCCACTCCCATTCTGAGCAACCTGTCTAAGGTAAGAAGTCTTTGATGTTGTTTTAACCACATAGTGAAACACCACTTAGGAACATTGAATCTACACCAAACCATCTTACACCATGGGAGTTTCTAATTTGGTTCCTGCATTAACCATTCACATACGCCTCAGAAATCCATCCATTACCTCTCGTGGTGGGTTTGCTCCCATGACTGTACCGCCAATTTCCAGTATTCAGTTTCCTCCTTAACATCATCTACTGTTAGCTTCAGAACTGGTAGAGCATTATCCCCACTTTCAGTTCCAGTTTCCACAATTGGTTCCAATCTAGTCGCAGTAGGAGGATTCTCCTTCCGGGAAGAAGTTGATGAAACCAGTCCTTCACCCATTACCATTTCAGACTCCTTCTGAAGCATCGTATCCACTTGCCGACGCACCCCCGCTATTTCTTCAGTAATCGAAACATCCGTATTAGAATCACCAGATTTATTGTTACTAAAAGTTGTTTTTGCACTACAAGAAAATAGCTCTCGGGCGACTGAATTAAGCTACGGAAAAGACAGGTTGCCAAAATGGCGACTGAAAAATAATTCGGACGACGGAATGTAGTCGCCAAGTTGGCGACCGATTTTTTCAAAATTGACGACGGAATATTTGGAAATGGCGACCGAAATCTGTCGCCAAATGGCGACCGAAAGATTTTCGTAGCCAATTCCGTAGCCCGAAAAATAAAATACTGAAAAGCAAATCTACTTTCTTACCTCTCTCTTACTTTACCATTTCATCTCAAACAAAAAACAAAACAAAAAAACTCGACCACTGGCCCTTCGGATCTTGCTGGCGTTCTGTCACGGCCAGCCTCCTGCATTGC
>JAYMSF010000946.1:0-13322 GCA_036897335.1 Silene vulgaris | reverse complement strand
ACTACAATGGTAAGCTACTAGTGTTGTGGCTTAGAAAATAAAAATTAATACATTTAATTATTTTATCTAGAAAATAAAAATTAAAACACTCATATAATTGGTAGATTTTCTCTTGTAGGCCCATTTGAGCTACTAGCTCCATGGAGCTACTAGCTCAATTTAAGCTAGTACATGTAAAGTGCTCCAATGGTTAAGCAAGTAGCTTGAAAACTTTTTTATTTGCAAGCAAGTCCTTTTCTTTAACCATTGGAGATGCTCTAGCTTAAAAAGTTGACGTGGAAAGTTAAACTAGTAATGTTATTGTACCATTGAAGATGCTCTATTATAAGCTACATCCAAATTAAATCAGTTCTACTCAAGATTATGCGCAAATTCTTATTAGTAAGTTATTACTTGTACATTTAATTCAAATCAATTTAGTTTAATTCAATTTATTCTAAATCCAGTAAAATGAGTTCAACCGGTTTCACTCCAAACGAATACCATAGTCAATTACATATAGTCTCTTTTACACAGATATAACCGCCTGTCTTAAGGCTAGAAATAATCAAATACTTTTACCTAAAATAAAAGTAAAATGCCTTATATTACAATATTACGTATCAAATAATTTAGTTTAATTTAATTTATACTGTCTATAGTCTATACAAAGTGAGTTTTCCTTTAACCCGTCTCAAATGAGAATATGGAACATGGTACTAATGAATGATTATAAAACCACGATTATCATCAACACATACTCAAAAATCATAATTACACACATGTTTCACCAGATTTCTGCGCAACGCATGTATCTCCTCTCGCCATCCATTCCATTCCATTCCATAATCTCCTCTCACCATTAATTTCCCACAAATCTCTACATTAATAATCACCCCATCTCACCCTCACCGACACTTACCTTTTTCACCATTCACAAAAAAAATGGCAGCTCTGAACATGCTACCGTCGACCCGGTTGCAAGTTCAGGACGCCCATCACACCTTCCCGGACCTCCGACCCGAATACAACCCGTTTAACCGCAATGTAGTCCGGTTTCCTCAGCCCAAACAACCACCTTCCGCCGTCGTTATGGCTTCCGCTCACACCCATAATACGCCGTCGGTTCAACGGTCAGATCTTAATCACCTCACCAACGGTTTTCCTAACGGCCATGGTAATTTTTTTGATTTTTTTATAAACGGTAATTTTTAAAAGTTTGTTTGTTTGTTTTTACTGTTTAGGTATTTGTTCGTTGACGATTTGACGTTTATATATACTTAATTGGTATATTCTAATTAAGAATATAATTTGGTCAATTTAATTGATTTATATATTCGTTTTGTTGTTTATTTTGCCCCTTTTTTTCTTTCGTTTGCGTAATTCGGCGAAAGAGAGAATCGGGTTGATCGATTAAACCACTTGATTCGTGATTGATGATTGAATTAATCTCTTAGGTATTGTTTTACTGCATATTTATCTGTTTTTATTTGGGTTTAATTTGTATATTTTTAATCGTTTTCTGGCGTTTCTTCTAATTCATGTGGATTAATTGTTAGAAAGTTTCAATCTTTGTTGCTGGTTTTGATTGATATCATTGATGGAAGTTCAATCGAAGCTATCAGCTTTAATTTCTCTTGTTTAAGACCGTCTTAAGTTTACGAGAAGGTAATTGTAGCATAAAAAGAGGCTTTGTTAAGCTTAAGACGGTCTCAAATGAGATTTTGTGATCAACTTCTTACATCTCCACAAAGGAAATGGGAAAAAGAGTTGATCTTTGGGTTGTGGATGTTTCCCCTTTTGGTTACATACCTTCTCTTTTCCACCTTCTCCCCATCCGTCTCTAATACGACACCAAAATAGAGTATATTTTGCCGAATTGGATAACAAGTGAGCTAAATTTATATATATGAGACTATGAGAGGAGAAGTTTGGAGAATAGCATTGCTCAATTTTAGTTACTGGGAACAAAATTTCATTGGATTTGTAAAGAATTACAACCCTTCGGCTAGATGCACGGTGGGGCTTTTTATTTTTATTATTAAGCTTGAGATTATGTGGGTATTATAGTTTTATTGGAATGCCCTACAATTAGCTGTCATACAGTTTGGTTTATTATTATGTGGATTAGTGCAATACATGGGTCACTTTCTGTTGCTCTACAGTGTGTATCATATTTTATCGGTGAAATATGACGAATAGAATTCGATTTTGTTTCTGTGATCTTAACATTTGAGCTGTAGAAACATGATGTAAGGAATATATTTCTGTTGATAAGAAAACAGCGGCCTGTGGTTGCGTGCCCCATAAGTCCATAATTGCATTAAATGGTAGTATCAATTTCGCCAATATGAGGTTTTAGTTACAAAGCATAACTGTTGTTAGTTTGCTGCAATTCATGAATTACTTACTCTGAAGTCAGGTTGAGACTACTGAGTGTAGCTATATTGCTGAAACACTCTTTCTTAGCTAGAATATTGGTGGAACTGACTTAGACTATCCAATTACTGACTAGGTGGTAACTATCTACAACAGATGTCGACCGTTGATAAATCTTCAAACATTGTGTGGCATGAATGTTCGATTGGCAAACCTGAAAGACAACAGCTACTACAACAGAAGGGATGTGTTATTTGGATTACCGGTCTCAGTGGTTCAGGTTTGATAATGCTGTTACACTTCAATGTGTTGCTGTCGGATTTTCTTATTTGTGCCTTGTAGATACTCTTCTTATGTTCTCCTTATGCAGTGCATGGAAAATTACTTACTCTGTTGTATTTACATTGTCCTCACTTTAGGAAAGGTTGTACAGAGTATTTAAGAAAAAAATTATGAAATGACTAATTGGGATAAAATATTAGCGCATACTTAGCTAGGGGCTATATAGGAATGGGACAATTATTTTGACACATCCCAAACACTAAATTGCGGACAATTAGTTGGAATGGACACTGGAGAGAATATAGTGATGGGATGGATAAAATTTGTATGCAATATTACCTTTTTTTTCTTTATAATTTTTTGGAGATTAGTAACCCTCAAATGCTCTTTAGTCAGCACCGAGCTGTTCAAGATCCTATTATCATATTGATTAACATGAATTTTATGTGTTTCTTTTTCTAATTTCACTTGGCGATATCTTTGATTAAGCCGTTATTATCATTTCATAGTTGACGCTTTAATATTCTCGGTCCTTTCCCTGATTGTCTCCTTTTATCGCAGGGAAAAGCACAGTAGCTTGCGCATTGAGCCGCAGCTTGCATTCAAGAGGAAAATTAACTTATGTCCTTGATGGCGATAATGTTAGGCATGGGTTAAACAAGGACCTCACGTTTGGACCAGAAGATCGTGCAGAAAATATCAGAAGGGTTGGTAAGTGGCTGTTTGACTTTCTAGTACTTTTACCATCACCGTCCTTAAGTTTATAGTGTGTGTGTACGCAGTCCTTCGGTTTACTAAAATCAATTGGTTGTGCTACCAGGTGAGGTAGCCAAGCTCTTCTCTGATGCTGGTGTCATTTGCATCGCTAGTTTGATATCTCCTTATAGAAGGGATCGTGAGGCTTGTCGTGCCTTATTGCCTAAGGGAGACTTCATTGAGGTAATTCTTATCCCTTTGAGAAGCCCCCTTCTATTATTAATGATGATGCCGAAAATGATCTCAACAAACACACATTTTTTTTGCAAATTAAGTCAAGAAGAGTGGACCATACTATTAGTTGAATGATGACATAGCATTCAACTTCACAGGTATTTATGGATGTTCCACTTGAGCTTTGTGAAGCTAGGGACCCAAAGGGACTATACAAACTTGCTCGGGCTGGTAAAATTAAAGGTAATTATCCCCCATATGTTTCAGTTTTGTAGTTTGATACTTCTTATTAGATAATTGCTTTCTGTTTGTTTTGTCTTTGTACTTTTGCGAAAGCTGAAGAAAATCAATAAATGCATTAATTTTCGCCGACACCAATATTCGGAGTTGAAGTACTAGATAGGTATTACTTATTAGAATAGGTAAAGGTGCTTTGAGGATACTTGAAAATTGACAGCTTGTGGCTGGTGGCCATTTGGAAACATAAAGCCATATCCTAGGCTGATATATTATTTAATGGTTGCTTATTAAATACGGAGTAATATTAAGTAGTGGTTGCGTGATGTCGGGGGACTTTTAGACTTGGAGGTGGCTGTAAGCCTGTAAGGACTAAGGACTGAATGTTATCAAACTGATCACTCGATGTTACCCTGTAGAATGATGGCCACTTTTGGACACTAGCATTTCTCATTGCGTTAGAGTCATACAGATAATAATACTCGTAACAACAAAGCCTTAATCCCATACTTTCAATGATCTCGGAATACACAAACACCCACATGGATTGTAAACGAAACCAAGTGAGAGTAGTGTAGACAATCAAGTTGTTCTACTCTTAGTGCAGAGAATACAGTCAATCGTCTTTATAACTTAAAAGTCCAATACAACTTCTTGGGTGATTAGATGAGCTGAGCTGATCTTGCAAGCTTTCAGTTCGTGCTTTTTAAAAGCTTGAAATCAGCTCATACAAATATGCAATCAAGGGCACAGACTATGCTTAAATTCGACATTTTATATATTAAGCTAAGTCGTTAATTCGTAGCTGGTTTTATTTTATCAGATTAGATCTTCGAAACTTGGTAAAATACACTTGCCTTGGCTAGATTGTTAACTACTTTTTTATTAAGTTTGCCCTTGGTACCAAAGTTGACAGAAGGTCTCTATCGTGATGAAATCTTCTGTTTCATACCATGATTTTTGTGGAAACAATAGTGATACTGATCATGCAAATTTTCAGATTTCACAGGAATAGACGATCCTTACGAGGAGCCACAAAACTGTGAGGTGCAATCTCTTTGCCACTATATGGTCCTCTTAACTTGTCTGTTTAGTCTTTGTTAATGATATCCAGCTTTGTATATGTTGAGCCGTGAGTCTCAATCATCTAATTTGACTCGATAACAAAACAATGTATACATGCTTAGAAAATTGTGCCGACTGCCTACCTCCTTGGTTTCTTTTGCAAATCTTGCCCGAGGTTGCTATGGCTTGATGTTTATAATAAACTGACTCGATAATTTTACATTTGTTAGAAGTATTTTAATTAACAATACGAAGTAATAATAATGTTAGAAGGGATACTAGGCTGATACCATGTGATACGGAGTATAATGTTTGGATCCGCAATTGTTCATAGAGTGCTAATTTTGCAGATCGTCTTGCAACATAAGGAAGAGATATCCCCATGTGAAATGGCTGACACTGTAGTCTCATATTTGGAAGATCATGGATATTTGCAGGCTGAATAACACACGCCAGCCCGATTCTTCATCCAAAGTCTATGTATCTACCCATAGCAAGAATAATCTTGATTACCCTTAACTGGAAACTGCTCGTTTCTAGCCCGTTTACTGTGTTCTGGTGTGTAATAGCTGGGAATCGCCCCGTCTCTGAGCTTTTCCCATGTAACTTATTCTAGTTTGTAGTAGCCGTGTGTCAAATGTCAATGTGTCGCCTGAGTAAATTACTCTGTGTAGTTTCATACTATATGCCATTAGAATCAAGTGTCCATCCATACCTTGTACTGTGGTCATTTACGTTACTGAGCTAGAAATAAAGACTTCATTGATTGATCCTATACAATATACATTCTTGTTGACAAAATCAACAGATGTTATCGAGTAGCGCGCATCTGCAATGAAAATACTAATGGAAGAACAATTTCTTTCCGGTTCTCCTCGGTTTGAACCTAGATGTTCCCTTCGTCTCGACTTTTGATCAATTATTTTTCATTTTACGATTTGTTAGAATTATTTTAATTAAAGCTAAATAAATGATTAAGACGTAAACCCGCCCCCGCCGTACCAAAATGTCTTATTATCTTCCAGAAGCCGACCAAGGTTATTTGCTATTGCCAATTTGCCAGATCACCAAATTAATTGTACATGGTATGGCCAGGTAAACATGGCTGTCCGACATGTGACAGTTGTTGTAATTACACACTTTTTCAATAAAGCGCGTGTAAATTATTTTCCACTTAAAATAGTGTCTACAAACCCACACTCAAGGCGCTTGTGTGCACGACAGTTACATGCGAGTATGAAACTACCTTTATCCTCTATAATTGGTCCACATATAATTGAGAGCACGATTGTTTCGGGTCTCTCGAATTTCAACCATGATATCATGCTCTTCGCCCTTTTCTTGTTTGGTTTCCTTAAAAATTACCGGTAATCGGCAAATTTTGTTTGTGACGGATCTACGTCTTTTTTCTTTTTAATACAGAATAGTATTTAAAATTGATTTTAAATACCGTTATAACATATGAATGTCACAAATAAAAATTTGTCAAAAAACTAATCTAGTAAATTTTGTTTGATGTAGTAATAATGTAATATATTCTCCTAATCAAATTCATTAATCCTACGGAGTATTACGATTCCAAAAAATTCATTAGTCCTATACCAACTCCATTTTAGGTTGATAAGATTGAGTTGGTAACATGTCGAATAGAGACAATTATACCATCACTGAAAAACAATCGGTTTAGAATTAGTAAAACACCATAACAAAATCTGAATCTATATAATCTCGACAATTCTCTCCCAAATCATATTTATACAAACTTTTACCTCGTTTTCACCCGAAAAAACTTAAAAGCTCAACTCAGATCAGCTCGACTCGACTCTCAACTCGAGTCACCTAATCCGAATCCGACTCGAATAACAATTCTCCCACAAGGGGAGAGCGTAAAAAGGCAAAGGAGGAGGGGGTCAAAATTGCAGAAAAAAGGAAGACAAATAAAAACACAAAGGTGTATTGTCCAAAGAAGATATTATTTGACCGCAAAAATCCACAGATCTCTCAATTTCCTTCATCTTCTCTCTCACCTCACCTTTGCTTCTCATTCTGAAGCCATGGGTATTTGGGACGCCTTCCTCAATTGGCTTCGAAGGTTTCTTCTTCTTCTTCTTCTTTTTCTTTTTTGTTTTTTATTTCTGCTTTTTAATTTTTAATTTGATTTCTGAATTTTTATGTATTTTGCTGAAAAGTTGATTGATTACTTTTTCGAACCTGAGACCTATTATCCACGATAGTTAGCCGCTAGGCTAAGACCGCTTCGGTTGTTGTAAGTTTGATGATAATGGCATTGTTGTGGCCTGTGTGATATGGATAATTAGATAATTCAGGTTTGGATTTTCGAATTTTGAACTTTTTTAGCTGGTTTATTGGGGAAGAAGTAGGGAAGTCGTCCAGATGTAGTGTTGCTTTGAATTATAAGCATTTGATCATCGGGGTTTCGATGTCAAGTCGGTTTGAATTCTGTTTTAGGAATTTGAATGATAAATTGAGATGAAATTTGTTTTGGCTGATAACAGTAGCATAACCAGCTATGGTTTAGCCGATATAGAGCTGAGAAAGGAAGGATTGACATTTGACACTCGTAATTGATTTTTTAATTGGTTGAAAGGTAATTTGATTAGCATTGTTTTACTTGAAAGTCGTAAATTTGAAACTTTTTCTTGATTTTTTGTCAAATAACCCTAATTTGACACCATCATCGTTCAAGTTGACTTATAGATTCATCGGTTATTTTCATGTTGTCCTAGCCTCCTAGGGGATTATGTCCGAGAAATTCAATGCATTTCGATGAAATAAGTTATGCTCCAGCCTACCTTAATTCTCCAGACAAAGGTTGTTATGGTTTCTCTTACAAGGGGCTTGTCTTCAAAAAGAAGTCGGTTGAGTCCTTGAGGGGTTGTTAACTTGTGTGAAAATTATTAATGCTGTTAATGGAAGTGTCATACTGTCATGCGACCATTCGGAAGTTTAGACTTGCGAGAACTGAGAAGACTATTGCGAATTAGTTTAGTTTCTGTTTATTTTTGCTTGTGTAACAAAATACAATTAACAGCATAATGCTGAAATTACCTTGCATTGTTCAGGCCAATCCAAATCTTAACTCCATTTTCTATCTTCATCCAACTTTATGAAATACTGCAGACTTCGAATGCTTTCTGTTTTCTCTCTCTGTACAAAATTTAAATGAAGCCCTCTTCTATTTATCCAGTAAGCACAATGTGGAAATGAATAATTGTTTCAGAAGAAGAACTGTTTTTTTTTTCAACTTCCTTCACTATATTTCTCTACTAGGGAGCCTCGTTTGTTCTTATAAACCTGCCTACTGCTTCGTTTTGGATGTTTAATGCGCTTCTTAATTTAGTATTCACGATTAGGGTACTATTTCTTTTATCTTATGTGTTAGACTTGATTATACTTTTGTATTGTTGGAACTTGTGATGGATGGTAGCCTCACAATCCTGCCAAAGGTAAAGCCTTGTGGTTGTCTATGTGATATTGTGAGCAAAAGTCAAAAAAGATGCCATAACAAATAACTTAGGTAGCTGAAAACTCTTGAAAACTGATACTTCATTAGCAAATTGTTGTGCTGTATATGGAACCTTCATGTTCTCATACGGACTCCCTCCATCTTGTTTGTACTATTCCTGTTTGACTTTGGTTATCAAACGATTTGAACGTTGACCCATATTTTTCTCACAATTTGCGGGAGCCATTGAGGCACTGGGGTAATGTTGTTGTTAATATTTTTTTTCTTCTGACAAATAATACTACAAGATGACTTGTGATGAAAATAGTGTCAAAAACTACGATGAACTATTGTTACTTCACAACAGTAGGAAGTGCAACCAGTGTAGTAAATCATTATGCCTTTTCCATCATAATTGAGAGTCTGAATATTAGTTTGTGGCTCTATTGGAGATGGAGAAACATTTGTTTTGGACTTTTGATATTTCTACATTGTATTTCAACATATACTTGGAGATTTTAAAGTCAAAGAGGACATGGATTAAGCGCCAAAATCAACTGGTGACAATATAGTTGTGATGGAGGTACCACTAGCAGCAATAGCCTACAGTTGAACTTTAGATAGCTGACAATTATCTAGCCTCTGCCCTCTAGGAAGGTGTAATAACAGTTATAAGCGGTGATTTTGTGATACTAATGATTACACCTTATCATGTCAGCTGCTTCTAGACTTGGTGTGCTTTACATTAAAAATATGAACTCAACATATTGTTTTCTTCACTGCAGCCTCTTTTTCAAGCAAGAAATGGAACTGTCCTTGATAGGACTGCAGAATGCTGGAAAGACTTCTCTTGTAAATGTCGTAGCGACTGGAGGATATAGTGAAGATATGATCCCAACTGTAAGTTCTACTTTCATCTCATATGAAGCTTGTGTAACCACAGGCTCATTTCATACCGAGTGTTATGTACAAAGCTAAATTACATTATGCTTGCATTTGTTTGGCAGGTGGGATTTAATATGAAGAAGGTGACCAAAGGGAATGTTACAATCAAATTGTGGGATCTTGGGGGCCAACCAAGATTCCGCAGTATGTGGGAGAGATATTGTCGTGCTGTTTCTGCTATTGTGTATGATTCTTTTCTCTCTCTCACCACCCCTTTTTTCCTGCCTCTCTCACACTTGCTTTTACGCACTGGCACACATTATTTTGACTCCAAGTCAAGAATTTTTAACTTTTAGGTCTGCTAGTAGGATGATTGGAATCAGTTAATCACGGAACTGTAACTGGGCAATTGAGATGGTCAGATTTTGCAGAAACAGTGGCACTTAAAATTGCTTAGATCACAAAATGCTTGGCGTGTAATAAATAAATTTGTGATATGACATACTCTATGAATGAAAACTGAAAAGTCTGAACATTTTTGACAAGCTGTTTTGTTTAACTAGAACACGGAAGTTAAAATTGCCTGATGTTCCCATCGTGATACTTAAAATATGACAGTTACTCCGTATATGATATGGTCTTACATGTGACTTGTGAGCGAGACCAAGACGCATTAACCCTATAACAAAAGAGGAATATACTAGGATTTTGGTTTGTCTCACACTTGAGACCGTCTCATAAAAAAACTCAAGATAAAACACTGATCGTTGGTAAAATATTTGCAGTTATGTTGTTGATGCTGCCGATCATGATAACATTAGTATCTCAAGAAGTGAACTCCATGACCTGCTTAGCAAACCCTCACTGAATGGCATCCCATTGCTGGTGCTTGGAAACAAAATTGACAAGGCTGGAGCTCTGTCCAAAGACGCCATTACAGACCAAATGTAAGTCATTACTCATTACTCACTACACAATGTCAGATTTTTGCTTTTGTTTGGAAGGGGCTTGGCTCAGCTTGCTTTCATGTTCGTAATTCATGTACTATCACTTGGCTCCCTATATTCAATGTTTGAGTGGAAAAATATTTCAAACCTGAGATCGAGGGCTCAAATCCATACCCTTGTACATTTTTTTTTTTGCAATATCTATATACCGACTTTATATCTGCAGCCGCTAGAATCTCAATAGTTATGAATCTTGTGATTTTGTTTGTGTTTATAACTTGTAGCCCTGAGATTGTGAGATTTCTCCCATTGTGAATATCCACATTCACCGTTTAAACTGGCTGAACTTGTGCAGGGATCTGAAATCAATTACGGACAGAGAGGTATGCTGCTATATGATTTCCTGCAAGAACTCGACAAACATTGATTCAGTCATTGAATGGCTTGTGAAGCATTCTAAATCAAAGAGCTAAACTGGAGGTTTATTGGCCATATTTTCATGTTTATGGTTTGCTCGGAATTTGTGCAAATGAAGTACTCTGTATTTGTTATTGCTAAACTTGGAAGTTTGTGTGTTGATATCTCTTATATAGAGCTTTATAGTGTTTTGTTATTGATCACTTTACCCTGTTTCTGAATCAAGACGATTTGTTCTCTCTCGCGCAGCGTTTTGTAAACCAGTCATGCGTCTTTCCCATAAAAAAATGTGCTTTCATGTATTTACAGGGAAAGCTAAAAGCTTTAGATTTTATTTCAACTTCATGTAATTAGCGGTCCTTCTATGCACTTCTCGATGCAGTTTTCATCTTGGGTTAGGAAAAAAAACCCTTGCGGGCCGTTGAGACACACCGGTTAATGTTTTTTCTTCTTCTCGTAATTCAGTTTAGTTCACTATTGGCCTTCAGCTTCATTAAATTTCCCAAAAACTCCAGTTAAATTTGCTCGACTCTGCACCACATAATGCACAAATACTTGTATATGGCGGTTTTACACATAATGTTGTCAAATTGCGTGATGATATAACTGAATAAATATGTAGATGTATATAGAATCATTCATTTTTTTTTTTTGACAACATAGAATCATTCATGCTCCACGAAAACTTGAGAGGTGTTTTTACGGAGTTATTCATACTTCGGGAGCTTGAAATGTTGGAGGGCAGAGGTGCCATCGAGTCCTTTGTTTTTGAAGAATGTAGCATACTCTTTCACCGATGTTTCACGGTACCTTGGTGGGTCAGATTCCGAGACTAGTTCTTTGATGGGTCCGTAAACACGAGTTGTGGGCTGAAAAGCGGTTGTGAAGAAGGTCGCCACTGATATCCTTGGACTTTTGGAGTTAGCTAATACTCTGTGTTCTACACTTTTGAACCTGTCATTTGTTATCAACTGAAACAAATGCAGTATAATACTTATCAGTCTACTCGTTAATGTGATATCAACTTTGAATTTAAAAGACTGATTCTTATGGGTCGGATTTGGATCTTGCATTATATTTCTATTTCTTAGGCCTGATACTAATGGGTCGGAGGAAAATCTGAAATTATTTGGTCTGGATGGGAGCGAGTAGAAAAGTTGAAGGGTCCAAAAACTTGCCTGTAAAAGGTCTCCGACATTAATCACCAAAGCTCCGGGAGTAGGAGGAACATCAAACCATTGACCTTCATGCCGGACTTGGAGGCCGCCAATGCGATCTTGCAATAGAACAGTTAAGAAGTCCATATCGGAGTGTTGAGGGATTCCCATGGTCAATTCTGGCTGGGGACATGCAGGATAGTAATGCCCCAATAATTGAATCCCTTCAGTACAATGGATGTCATTCAAATAGCTTGGTTTCAATCCTAGTATCTCCGAAAACAGTTCAAATAGCGTCTTTCCGAGCTTCATCACTTGGTTTGAGTACTCCATTAGTATCTCCCTACATGTCAATACTCTTTGCTATAAAAGCTACTCTTTCCATGCAGTCAATTGCTTACGTTTTATATTCATTGTGATTGTTATTTTAATAAAAAGGTAAACAAACGATTGAGACGGATAAAATATCTTCTGTACTTATATAGGATTTTTAGTAATGATCGATATCATTCTAAGCATCTATACTCGCCCTATAAACAAATCATATACTACGACGACGATAGTAACACTACTCTAGTTCCTCAAAGTCAACCTTTTGTTTTTGAATGGCATTAGTCTAAATTAATAATTTTACTTGGGTCACAAGAACTTATAACTAATGGTTGATATAATTTGGCATGGATGAGTTGTGAATCATATTTGTTGTCTTTTGAATCCTAAAACTCTTTCTGTTCGAGCTAATAGTTAGTCTACTTTATTTTTTCCTGACAGTGTAACGTAAACTTAAACTATTGACCAGGACACACGAAGAATTAAGGTATGAAAGTTAAGCAATGGATAAAGACACATACCTACAAGATGTAGGGAGATCATCAAGGTTAGGAGGAGAAGGAGCCAAGTAACAAGAAAAAGTGTCTCTCCAACTTGTAGCCAATCCACTAAACAAATCAAAGTTAGAATTAAAAATCATCTTTTTACTATAATCTCTAGTATAATACCTCTTTTTAACCTCATCATCATCCTCAAAAAACCTCTTAACACCCTCCAACATTTCATCCAACACACTTTGTGGAATCCCATGGTTGACCACTTGGAAAAAACCCCATGTCTCTAGGGCATCTTGTACAGTCTTTCGTGTCAGGTTCGTGTCGATTCCACTTAGGTCTATGGTTGGGACACTTATGGTTGTGTTGAGTGTTTTGGAGGGTGGTGGACCATTATGTGGGTGGATGAAGATAGGAGGAAGGGTGGATATGCCGGCATCTACAAGACCTTTAACACCGGTCTTTGTTTCATCAAAGGCTTTTAATTGTGCTAGACGTTCATTACTATTAGAAACCATCCTTTGTTTTTGTGAAGAATTGATCAAACTTGGAGTTGAATGAAGTTAATAAAAGAGGACTAGAATCCAAGGATGATGATAGGATAATAAAGGTGAAATTATAAAATGTTGACATGAGGGGCTATGTGCGGGCCCATGTTAAGCCTACTTATATTATAACACAAATTCTCATTGAAGACGGTCTCTTCGGAGAGACCTCTCACAATGAGCAAGTGGGGAGGGCAAGTGGGGGAGGG
>JAYMSF010000945.1:0-13332 GCA_036897335.1 Silene vulgaris | reverse complement strand
TGTTGTGTTTTTATTTTCACTTAAAAAAAAAAAAAAAAAAAAAAAAAACATACAGTTGGTCGAAATTGGGTAATATTCTCAGAGACATCCACTTTAGGTACCAAGCTAGGTAAGAATGGTATTGTTGCATTGCTTAAGCAACCTCCTAGTGGTAAAAACATTCCTCACAGCAGCAATATCATCTTTCCCTACAATACCCCAAGCATCTTTGAAGAACTGACTGTTATAACCATCAGGCACAGGGACTTTTGTCGCAGGGATGGAAAACATGACATCTTTTATCTCCACACCAGTCATAAGAGCATTAAGAAACATCTCATGACTATTAGTAATGCAGTTTCCTCCCCTAACAATCCCCACATTAATGGAGTCAACAGCTTTTGAGGTACCAAGAAGGTCAATATAGTAGTTTTCAAAAGCTGTCTTGATGTCATCCATTTGAGAACACAGATTCCATGACTGATCCTTGAGGGTACACCCTATTCCTCATCCTCCTCTGTTTTATACTAGCATGAAAGAAGGCAGTATTATCGTCACCTTTAGTTATCCACCTCTCTTTAGCCTTCTGCATAAAGTATTGATCTCGAATTTTTTGAAGAGTCACTAATTCTTTTGCATAGGCAGCCTCAGCCTCACACAGTTCCACGTTCAAAGGGTCCTTGACCAACATATGTTGGGCGTGCTTTAGTGAGATAACAGTCACTTGAGTAATATTCTGAATATCACTAAAATATTTGTTATTCAGTTAAATTCCTATTATTTGCAATAGTTCATAAAGTTCTACCTTCATTTAAAATGTAACTCAAAATGAAATTATCAATGGAATTATCACTAACCACTTAGAATGGAATTCCCAACACAGATTTTAAAATAAAGATAATTGTCAATGTGATTATTTCAATTATATTTAGTATCTACGTGTAATTATTACTCCGTATTATAGGTAATGTCTTGAGGTCAAAAAATATGAATCCCAAAAAGTATAGATATGTTGGCCGCGTTATTTTCGGTTCAAAGGAGCTGGGTTATATCTGGCCGAGTAATATTTGGGTCAATCATTAAGTGAGAAAAAGTCATTTCAAGTCTTTTTGGGTTAATCAAAGTTATGTTTTGTCGGGTTATTCAGGTTGAGTGACGTCGGATCAGGTTCGTGTCAAGCCCTTTACGGGTCATTAAAGTAAGGATCATGTTCAGAACGGGTTAGGTTAGTTGTAGACTATAGTATAGTACAGGTCAAGTTTGGGTTTAAGGTTATCTTTTTCGAGTCGGGTCAATCGGGCCGGGTTTAGTTTTACCAAATAAAGCCCAATTAGTTACGTATTTTGAATTTGAAGTGGTGAGTGCGGAAGTGTACTCTAATAAATGTGAGTTACCTTGTCAGTCGATCCATCCGCCGCTAAACCCAAGACAGCATCTCATTCCCTCCTTTTTCATCCTCTTGACGCAACAATGGCGACCACAGCAGCATCAATGGAAACCCTAATCCTAAAACTCCACGAAATCTCAGCAGTGAAATTCGGGTCCTTCAAGCTCAAATCAGGAATAACCTCCCCAATCTACATAGACCTACGTCTAATAGTCTCATACCCAACACTCCTAACCTCCATCTCCGAAACCTTAATCGCCGCTGTTCGCTCATCCGATGCGACATTCGACGTGGTATGCGGCGTACCGTACACCGCACTCCCCATCGCCACCGTCGTCTCCGTCGCTAATAACATCCCTATGCTTATGAGACGTAAGGAGGTCAAGGCTTACGGTACTGGTAAGGCCATTGAAGGTGTGTTTACTCCTAATCAAGCTTGTCTTATTATTGAAGACCTTGTTACGAGTGGCGCTTCTGTGCTTGAGACTGCTGCTCCTTTGCGTGATTCCGGTCTCCGTGTCTCTGATGCCGTCGTTTTGATCGACCGGTGAGTTCTTTCTTATTCCATTTCTGATAATTGAAACCGTTTATCGTATCGTATCAAGGACTAAACCTTGTGATATATTCGACAATTTGCTTTGTTTTTGTGTGTATGAGCCAATTAGAATTTAGATATTTGCGGCGTTGCTCCTCGTCTTTTTTTACCTCTACAAGGGTGTAACTTTCGGCATATAGGTTTTTTTTTACTGTTTTTTTTTGTTTAGTTTTTGTTGTTGAGTGTGTAAATGAAAAATGGAGGTGTAATGGTGATTTTCAGTGAAATATGGTGAGGTTTAGCATGGAATACCTCACTATCAATGCCTCAATGGATGTTGAGTTTAGATTGTTTGGATAAATCAATTCGTAGCCGGTCTATGCTAAAATGCGCGTTTAATTATGAAATGTATAAGTCGTACAATTTCATGTAAGGCCCTTTCAATTAGTGAAATCGACTAGATATTAGTCCCTCCATTGCATTAATGATGCAAGTGTCCTTATTCAACTTGGTGGTCTATAGATATCAACTTTGACCATTAAACGTTTCAGATATATGTCGATATACAAAGTAAAAGTCGTCATGTCTGATTTGTAGAACAACTTTTTTCATATCACCGCTTCATTAGACGATCAAAGTGAAATAGGGGCAATAAAAAGGGATGTATGATGTGAAGAAATCTTTTGTCATTCTTGCTATGTATATCAATCGAAATTCAATCCGTTAGCTTTATTTTTTCATTTTTCTTTGAATTTGGCAATTATCTTACTCTTCATGGACCATATTCTTATGCCAATATTGGTGAATCTGCATCACAGGGAACAAGGAGGTAGAGAAAATTTAGCTGATAACGGAATTAAGCTTCACTCGTTGTTGAAGCTGAGTGAGATGGTTGGAGTTCTAAGGAGACTGGGTAAGGTTGAGGAGGAAACGGAAAAGATGGTCCTGAAGTTCTTGGAGGAGAATAAGAAGGTCTCTGTGCCAAAGGTAGAGAAAGAGGTGCTTGGAGTGAAGTTGGGTTATGCAGACAGAGCCAAGTTAACTAAGAATGAGACTGGTAAAAAATTGTTTGAGATAATGGTGAAAAAGGAAACTAATTTGTGCTTGGCTGCTGATGTTGGTACAGCTGCAGAGTTACTGGAGCTAGCTGATAAGGTTTTGGTCCTTTTTTTATTCATTTATCTAATATTGATGTTTTGAGTTGTGATTCTCCTTTGCATGTTGAGAATATTCGGTCTAGTAGAATGATTTTTACTATATACTCAATCCTCAACTACTTCAAAAGAACGCATCTGGCGATACTGTAGCAATTTATAATTTATAATCAGATCTATGAATTATCTTCTGTAGGAAGTGTAGAACTCTTATGGAAGATTCAAATATTTTACTTATCATTATAGTGCCTGTTGTCTTAATGCACCTGACACATTCTAGTATGACTTTAACTTGAATAGTACGTCTGACATATGGAATACTGTCAGATTATTGGTTGGTTTTTCTTAATGTTCTTTGAATCGTTTCGGTTAAGTTGTATTTGCAATCTGTTTCCAACGTCGTTTCTTGATTATTATCCGAGAAACACATGAAATGGTTACTGCAGGAATATTATCAATATGACATCGATTGGTGAAATCCTAGGTATTGGCTATGTGTAATGTCCTTGATGATCAATTCCGTAAGAGGCAAAAAGAGTGCTTAGATTATTAATTTTGCTAAGAATTATGATTTAACCAACGGCATCAAGTGACATATGTATTATATTAATATTAATTACATAAGTACTTTGAGCTTTGATAGTACTTTGGAATGCTTGACAGGGAGTTGTATTTACCAAGATTTACTCTGTTTTGTGACTTGTTCTATTTGGGCCATTTACTGTTGCAGGTGGGACATGAGATCTGCTTACTGAAAACTCATGTAGATATTTTCCCTGATTTTACCCCGGACTTTGGTTCAAAACTTCGTTCGGTAATGTTCTAACTCTTTTAGCACTCTCTTTAAAAGTTTCATATTTTGTTCTTTTATTTCAGCTGTTTGAATCTTATTAAAGGGGAGTGATCTTTAACAGAGTGCTGTGTATTTAATTCTTCTAATACTTGTCTTCATGCTAAATATTTATCATATTGGTCATTGAGCTCGACAGATTGCGGATAAACACAACTTTCTGATCTTTGAAGACCGTAAATTTGCTGACATTGGCAACACTGTCACAATGCAGTATGAAGGGTAAGCTATCTTACCGCATCATACCTGTAGTTTATATTTTCTATCTTCTGTCTATTCTTATTACTTGTTGTCTGTTGTAGTGGCATCTATCACATTTTGGAATGGGCTGATATAATCAATGCTCATATTATCTCTGGCCCTGGGATTGTAGATGGTCTTAAATTGAAGGTTAGAATTTTGTAATTTATTTAGGTTGAAACCTATGTTACTACGATACTTCACTTTGGCTGCTTGTTTCATGTTTGACACATTGACATTAGGACATTGCAGCTGAGTCGGAGTAAACACATTTTTATTTGTTAAACCATTAATGTTCTGTTAATCTTCTTTCTCAATTTCAGGGCTTGCCTCGTGGAAGGGGTCTCTTGCTGTTAGCTGAAATGAGTTCTGCTGGTAACCTAGCTACAGGAGAGTACACAGCCGCAGCTGTGAAGATAGCTGAGGATCATTCAGATTTTGTTATAGGTTTCATCTCTGTCAATCCAGCTTCCTGGAAAAGTGGACCGGTTAACCCAGCGCTTATTCATGCTACTCCAGGAGTGCAAATGGTTACTGGTGGCGATGCCCTTGGCCAACAGTACAACACTCCGTATTCGGTATGTTTATTATGTTGTTATTTTTTTCTTGATGCATGTTCAGATGGACCGTGTTCCACACTCGTAACGTAGGAGGGAAGTAAGAGGAGATAAAAAAACAGAGAAGAAAAAATGGCAAGTGCCGACTAAACAAAGGAAAGTGAAAAAGCTGAAGCAAGAAGAGAGGAAAAAACCTTGACATTAAGTACCCCGGGGAAGAGGTGTAAAAAGGAAACATAATAGGGGCGACGTCAACATAAACAATGAAAATTCAGAAATCCAAATGAAAAATTAGCTAAGAGGAGACATAAAGAGGGAAACTATGTGTGAAATGATGGTGTGAAAGAAATTTATGATGAACTATGTGATTCATGCTGTTTGTTTCACTTTAGATCCGAGTCAATTTTCTTGTAAGGGGTAGTGGATCTGTATGTATGGTATTACCTGTCTTACTTTGTGAACATTGTGCATCTGACTGAAAATGGTTGCATGTTGCAGGTGATCCATGATAGAGGCAGTGACATTATAATTGTCGGACGTGGAATCATTAAAGCAGCAAATCCTGCAGATGCAGCTCGTGAGTATCGGATCCAAGGATGGAATGCATACTTGTCTAAGTGCTCTTGAGACAGTCCAGCATTTGCCTGGGTTTGCTTAGTTTTGCAATACGACCGGCAAGTTGCTTTGGAAAGCTCTATCTGTCTTCTGATCTAGGGTTCAAGTTTCAGATAGGGCATTAGATTTGGCTGAGAGTTATTTATATAGTGTTTCATGTCTTTTTTTACTGAAGCTTTTGACTGCCACAGCCGAGGCAAATGGCAACCTTCCTATTATGCATCTTGTTTGATACATATAAGTTCATAATAAACAAGGCCTTTTTTGGTGATTGCTTATAAATTCCCTAGACGAGGTCTCGTTTTCGCTTGTTAATGTGTGCGATTCAGTTACGTTGTTCCATGATGCATGCTTGTTTTAGGAACTCTGTACATTTTGGGGGTATTTGCTTAGTATTGATAATCTCTTGTTTGGTGTAAAAAGTTTAGTGGGAACACCAGATCTTCAGTTATTTGATGGAACACCAGATCTTCAATTTGGCGGCGTCTCCTAATTGCATGCTCGTGTCAATCATTTCATCGGTTTTGAGCTTTACATATCAGTATCAATCCACGACGTGCTGAACTCCGTTTCCCATTCGACGGACGCGGTTCTGTTGGCAAGTGCGGTCACGTCGCGGGTGCGCGTATGGGTTGCCGGTGTCAACCAAGTCATAAGAAAAATAAACCGCTTGCACTAAAGACGTACAGCATTATACATACAAACGCCTCAAAAGAACTCACATCTTCAAGTCGTAGAACTAGCAGCATGGCACAAGATGATTCTTAGCCTTGGTTGGACGAACAGCCAGCCGTGAATTCGAGACAAACAGCTGATGGATTTCGAACAGTTAATCAAAACCAAACCGCGATATATATGCACTACCACTTATTATATTCGATAAGAATACGATATGAAGTCACGTAGTTTCATCCGACATAAGTTACTCACCACTAGTCACGAGCTTTGACAAGGTACATATAAATGAACAAAGACAGGAGCAAGGAAACAAGTACCCTTAATATGATAGTTTTTCTACCCTTAATATGAACAAAGACGGGAAGCAATCAACTAGCCATCTTTTATTTTGTTCTATCGAGTTGCATCTCTGAGTGAGAAAGTTCTTCCTGACATGAACCCACAAATGGTCTCCGAAGATCGAGATTTTTGTCAGAGCTGTTCGCCTTTGAGTCACTTTTTTCTATGCACACTTTGTTGGAATAAGAGGACTCTGGTGTCTCCGCAGGTTTAACCAACGCCTTGAAAGGTCGGTGAAATAACAAATGAGCTACAGCTCGGTCTATGTGGTTTGTCTCGGTTTCTGCAGTTGCATTTCCAGCAATCCTGAAATTAATTGCATACCTCAAAGATTGAGAAATGAAATCATCTACCTTTTTCAAATGTTATGTTTAGGCATTTTTAATTAATTACTGGGCAACAATTTGTCGAGCCATCAACATAATTATCATTTACTCGGCAATATTATTTTCGCGACAAATTTAGATAACCTTAAAGACCGAGGGTATATATTAGATATGAAAAAAACAATAGTGGTACAGCACAAGAAATTCCTAACATATATTCAGGAGTTTCGGCCGAATGAAGACCAAAATCCACACTTCTCAGTTAGAAATAGTTTTGACAATCTGAGTTATTTCAGTTATCAACTTATCATCACTACCCAGCCAACTCCATCAAGACAGTAAATTTCTCTGATCTGTAAGAAAGGACTCTCAAAACCCATGAAGACACGAAGACTTTTTTGCAGTCTCAAGTTGCGGCAGTCATGTTTATATATCAGGAGAACGAGAAAATTTCACAATATCATCAAATGTTAATTGATCAATGACTTGATGAACCCAATTTCTCTGCGAGAAACGACTCTCTAAACCCATTGGCATTTTGAAGGATTTTTAAGCATGTACTTCAGTTGCAGGCTTGCAGCAGTAATGTGTTATCTTATGGAAAAGTAAATATTCCAAGTACCATCAAATGTTAGTTAATATGTAGGACAGCCATGTAACACAATTCACAGTTACACATTAATGCAAGACCAATTCCAGCATCCGCAATGAGGTCAAGACATTTATGGAGTTCTTAAGGGGTCGGGGGTCCCTCATTATTTGAGTGTCCATTTTCTTTTCAATTTCTATGGATAGAAGTAATTAAAGGCATGAAAATCATCCTATAAGGCAAGATCGTAGCTACTATTACTATTACTATTACTATTATTATTACTATTACTATTACTATTACTATTACTACGAAGTGTTATTACCACAATAATACCACCACCACCACCACCACCACCACTGTAGCAGGATCAGATCCCTCATCTTTGCACTTTCCCTTCTTACAAACAAGTTAGAAAATCACCCTCATTCATTTATTTTTCAGTTTCAGAATCTCGCTATATTTGGCATTATGGCCCAAGGGTCTCCAAGAATCAAAGTTTAGGATTAGACTCCAAGCTTAATCAGGAAATCATATAGTACACCTTCAGACACAAAGCGACAAAATCATTTTAATGTTACTCTTACTCAGTCTAGGCTTGATGGCTAGAATTTCTGGTACTGGTGAGTGTCCAAGGGCCAGAGTAACTAGTCGTAACTAGTCTGAAGGAAAAAAGAAATCTTGTGTTTAGGCTTAAAATAAAATGTTGACGTGTCCTGCACTCATAACCATGTACGAGTATCTAGACTTTGGCAAGAGTGCACAATGTGTTATGAAGACTCGGACTAGGGTAGAATAGCATATGTACCACCTTCCTAAGGAACAAGACATCAGTATATTTCACTTCCTACACCTTTATTGACCCAGAGATTACGTATATGCCCTTCAAAATTTATCCACTGATCAAGAGATCATGTATCAAGTCTTTGTAATTTAATGCCCTGGAAAATATTGATTTACAAAGACATTTTCCCTCAAAAATAGCTTTTGCAATTCAACATTTAATATTAAGCAAAATGAAACAATCAGAGCCTTGCAACAGCTTTGGTGAGTAAACCCTGCGGCCCTATTTGATGGTTCGATAAATAAAAGAAACAAATTTACTTTACTAACCTGTTATGACTGCTTAAATCTTCTTCTGTAATCTCAGGGTGAGAAGTACTACTACTTTTTGCAGCATTCACATCACTTGCATAGTGTCTTTGTGTGGCACTATGAGCCAACCGAAATAAGCTATCCTTTATGCACAACCTTGTCCTCATATCCAGCTTCAAAACAAAAATGAAAATATTTGAGTTAAATGAGGCCTTCATACTCAAGGAAGGATAATAAAATCAATAATAATATATTGACATACTCTTGCTATGATATCCTGAAGCTGGTAAAGAACCATATCCGCTGATGAATATTCATCCATGTCACGTATCGTACTAACATTTGCCTTCGTATTTGAAGAACCTGGATTACATGAATAAGGGCTTAAATTCTCATTGACTTCTAATTCGGCCTTTTCCATGCGCAGGAAAGAATCCTCTGGACAAATCTTCTGAGAAAGTGGATAATCAACACAGGAAGCTTGATGACTTAGTTGCTGTTGTTGCTTGTGAATAGCAAGCATTGCCCGCATTTGCTGACGCCGCCTCAACTTCTCAATCTTTTCTTGGGGTGTCATATTCGTGGGCCCTGAAGAAGTTTCCACAGGTTTATTAAAGGAAATTACATCACTTCAACAAATTTCAGGTTTAGCGAGGATGGACTCACGTTCATCATTGATTGGTGTTACCATACGACTAGCAGAATGCTGTCGAGGGAGATTTTTGTGCTCAAAAGGAGCTACATATTTGTTACAGAAATCACTGTGAACAGCAGATGGGAAATTTGGTACTGTAATTGGTGCCTGCAGGCAATCGTAATGCGAAAAAACTGCAGTATATGAAGGGCATGTATCATATACATCCCCTGATGGTGTAGAAACAGTTATCTTGTTGTTTATCTGCTGGTATTTTGGTGGATTTGTAGACAAATCATCCTGTAACAGGTAACAGAAAATAAGTGCATCATTTCAATAAAAGAACGTATAGTTACTCCTAAGCCAGTTACACTCTCTTTTAAAGGCCATCAAGATTTGACATAAACATGAAAATTTTTAAAATCTCTTGGGGGTATGTGGTGAATAAACTAATGCATAAAGGGTACCGTATGAATTTCATCAACTAGAGGGTAACACACCGGTGAAAGCCCGCTATTTTAAATTATCAATATGCAACACGTGCCCTTATAACAAGATTGTGTCCCATGTCCATCCCCGTGTCTTGTTCTCGTGAAACATCTGGTGAGGAAATAAAAAACCCAGTGCTACTTTAACTATTAACAGTGGAGCCACTAAGACCTTTCTGCGTTACCTTCAGGCAAATATACTCGGTTGCATCTGAAAGAAGATGTACGTAGTGTGAAGATTGTGGAATCTGCAATTAGCCATCCTATAAAAGACTTGTGAAAGATAGGTATTGGATTGGGATGGACAATGAATTTCACGATTGTACCATAGATAATTGCAACACTGCCGTTTATATGAGCCAACATACCGAGAAAAGGGACTTAAGCAACCGCAGAGGTGGACACTGGAGTCGCCTTACGCAAGCAAATAAAGCAAAGGCATTTGTTTTGGGCACTAATTCATTTAACTATCATTTCTTCTTAAATCATAACAATACCGTAATAAACGTCAACCCTTTAGGTCATGACCACTAAAATAATCGTTGTGAAAGGCAAGTTCATTAAGAGTTCAGCTTAATGTTTATACCTTTTCCTCAATCAAAGCTGAAGTACCCATTGTAGATTCTTCTTCCACAAATCTCCCAGATTTACTGCTGTCAGTCTTTACAAATCTCATTGCTGCAGAGGTCCATTCATGCATGTACTCAGAATCGAGCTCAGTTTTAGACGAGGTATTTTCCAGTTCTCCGTATTCCCATTTTTTTGAGCCGAGATCTCCAGATAAGGATTTAAAAGCTCCCCTTGTGAGATCTTTAGATGACGGCCATAGCTCATCTGGGCAGCCAAGACTAGATTGGCCATCTAATTTGTCATTGCTGCAAAATCATCACTTGTATGAAGATTTTGTCAGATGGATAACATCAGAAGATTTCATTATTTAGTAGGTCCATAATAAGTTCTACAAAATGAGCATATGCGAACGAATACAAATCCTCATCCAAAGGGCATGTGGTTTTGCATGGAAAACCACACAGAAAACGAATGACCTTTGAGTAAATGTTCTATGTTACTATGTAAGTAATAATCAGTAGATATAAAGTCGTAACTAAATGCCGGAGAAACCATTTAGAATTTACACGCCTCACCTCATAAAAGTTTCTATCAATGAGAAAAGGTCCAGAAAAGTCGATATGGTATAAAAAATTCAGTTCAAGAAAATAAAGTTACAGCATAAAATCAGAAACAGTAGATTAGAGTGTTCAGAAAAGTGATTTTATAGGGATGAAGGTGAGGCAACTTGCGGTTCATTTGCCAACAAATCAGATAACCGGCCTAAGTAACAGTATCTGTATAAATGACGTCATAATACCAGAGTTTGACATTCCTCAAAAAGTAACAATCGCCATCACCCACTAAATCATCATAGTTTTCCAGCATTTGTGCCTACTAACGTCACTTAGTTTACCTTGAGCAAGAGCTCCAGGATAGTAACAAAAAAAACAGGCCCAACAGGCAACCAGCACATCCATTTATCAACAGACAAGGCACATTAAACCAGTAAAAACTCATTGTATTGAGTTACCGAAGCCCGAAGGCAGATGTCCTGAAAAACCCCTTCACAAATTTTGGGACCTTTGAGTTCCAGATATCAAAATCAACATTAGAGATCCTTAAAGAGAAAGACTTTACCCAAGACTCCTTAGGAACGATGCTAAAGGCCTTGGTGTAAAGAAACCATAAACATCTTACCTAAAATAGCGACACGTTGATTGGGAACCTATCACCAAATATTTTGTTTTAACACCCATGTAAAAGAGATGAGACAAGCATATCCATTAACGAAGTGAAGGTAAAGGTCCCAAAAAGTTTGCCACCATCAAGAATCAGAAACAGAGCATGGGAAAGTGATAAACAGGAGCGAGGATAGAGAAAGGTGACTCCCGGTACCCATCTTATTACGCATAGCAATAAGCTCTTTGGATTTTGACCATTTGTTACATCTTTAAAGGAGCAATGGTTGCACTATCAAAGTATCAAATGTGATTTTTTTACTGTCACTGTAATCCTTATAATAGACCACTTAAAACCTATGTTACTCGGACACGTCTACTTGTATCCGACAAAATACGTATTGGAGTATCTGATACGGCTATTTTGTTCGAAATTTTCAATATTTTGGTCTAAAATGAAGTATCCAAGTGTCGTATCGTATCCGACGAAATACGTATCGGATACGGAATACGGCAACTAAGTGAAGTGTCCGAGTAACATAGATGACAACAAAACTATCAAAACATATGCATATGCGTCATATTCACATCTTTTAAACGTGACAATGCTTTATATCCAATCCTCGATGTCATATGACAAATTGACAAGGCCTTATTGTTGTGTGGTAGATTTATCTTTAGTCTATATGAAGTCGAATTACAAAAAATTTTCAGTTCTTTCTTGAGTCTAAGCCTTAATCGTTTGAAGTCTGCAGTTGCAACATTTTTTGTCCATGACAATAATGGCAAAGATTAAAGGTTATGTGTAGTGCTTTGATGTGCTTAATTGTAATACGAAACTTGTCTATTTTTCCAACGTTATTACATTAATTTGTACTAGCTCCCTCACACGCGTACTCTATGAAAGCAATAATAATTTTCCTAATACGAAGTACCATTTGTCTCATAAGATAGTTCACTTTACATGTCCTGTTATTGTCAATTGATTTTAGGATTAGAACTTTTTATTGAGCGGAGTCTATGCCCATGCCGCGATTTAACATACTAGATGAAAATGATGGTATATAACTAGAAAGAGAAGATGAGTAAATCTTGTATGTTGATGATCATTCCTACATGTGTATCTAATAATATCTCGAATAGTAATATCGGATATTCCGATATTATGCCTAATAGTATCCTCCTACAAAACAAGTCCTTGAGGTCTGATAATACTCCGTATGAGTTAGCTGCACCTGTAAGGATGTGTATCTAATAATATCTCGAATAGTAATATCGGATTGAGTTTAGGAGGTTAATATTTTGGGTGAAAATTTCAGGGGCCAAGTTCGAACCCCTCCATCGGCAATCTTACTACAGTTTTAACTCATAATTTGGTCTAGTTATTAATTCGAGTTTAACATAACATAATCATATATACATAATCTCAAATTTCTTCAATCCCATTTGATTGATAATCGACACTTTCTGTTATTTTGTTTCCAAATAATATGAGGTCTAATTTAACCAATCTAAAATCTAACACGCATTGTTGGTGAAGTTTATGTGCAGGTTTACAATGACGGAGAAATGCGAATGCAAGCCCTGTATTCCTGCAGATGAATGCATATATATGGCAGCTGAATTAGTTTATTTAAATTTTGTACGGATTGCTGTTTTTCCATTCTAAAATCAATGTACTTGGTTGACAGACCAGTTCAATTTGTTGATTTATGCCTTTTGCCAAGCAAATGAAAGTCTGTAACAGGTTAGAATTATTCGATTGGCTGTACAAGAAACATGTTGCGTAGCTTAGAATGAGTCGATTCAATGATCTTTATCAAGCTTCAGCTGTATCTTCAAGAATCAGTCTACTATGGACTTATTGAGTGAGGTGTCATACGAGTCTGTTACTCGGCGGAAGTGTTAGGACGCCGAGATAACAAAGCGTCGGATACATTTATTATCTGTAATGATTTCAATTTTGTAGTCTAAAAACAAAGTGTCGAAGTGTTGTGTCGGAGAAACACAAATATGTGTATTAGTCGTAAACATTTTATTTGGATGAGATTATGGAGTAATTTGGAAGGAAAGGGAACAGATGAGGGAGCATTTTCCTTTGTTGGTTAGCAAAATCGAGTTAGAGAGAAGTAGAAT
>JAYMSF010000944.1:0-13335 GCA_036897335.1 Silene vulgaris | reverse complement strand
TATATATCAGTTTGGTTTTATTTTAGTTAAATGAGAAGTATAATTTAGCTCAAAAAATATTACAGTGATTAAAAAATTATATCAATTTAAAAGAGAAAAATTTAATAAAAGAAAGTTTTATTTCCTTATTGAAGAGATTCCTTTTGGAGGGAAAATATTGAAGAAGTTCTATTCTCTTAGTATATAGGATATGCTCGGGAATATTGGATAGAGATATCCGGGATATTGTATGGTATTTACTCCGTAAATATGTTAAGATATTATTCTTGTATTATCTAGTTACCTTAATTGTAGGATGTATTTTAGAGAAAGATTGTTAGCTTTGACTATATAACTTGTACCATACAAGTATACAACGTTTTCTTTGTCAATTGAGTACTACTTTTCAATTGCTCTTCATTCTTGAGTTTATCATGTTATCCTCGGAGCAGGTTTGATCCTTGCATCCATTTTCTTTTCAATACATTTTCTTTTCAATACAAATTACACAAAACAAATTTTTTTTTACGCAAAGTAACAATGAGTACTACTTCTTTTACACAAATTGAGTACTACTTTTCAATTGCTCAACCATTTCGTCTGACAGTAATCATATTATGGGCAAAACACTGTTGCAAAACTCTTAACAATCCAACATTTCATATAATCAAAATACTAGACCATAGCCAAGTTTTTCAAGCACTTGGAGGCGAATAGCTAAGTACAAGTTACGTGAATAATAATATAATATTATTATTCATGTTCAGAAACAACACCTTACGCGAATAGCTAAGTACAATAGCTTACATTTCAAGATTAGTTTGCTAAAATAAAGAGAGGAAGAACCAGCCAGTAAGTCGCGGTTTGCCTTGACGAAAGCTCTTTCGCCACATAGGCGGCGCCAGAGTACTGTTGGATGGTTTGTTTCGATGACGAATTGTTCTTGGTGCAACTTGATCTTGGATTTCGATTAAGGAGTATGCATCAATGGAAACATGACAAACACCATGTCTATAACTATCATCATATCCCTTGACGAAACAAAGGGTGTCATCTGTGATTAGGGTAAAGAACGAGAAACTTGGGTCGATGCCAGAAGGGCTTCGGTAGTTTGGATCAGTGAAAACCGAAAGTAATTCAAATTCAAACCCAAACCCGGTCGAGGAAAAGGAAAAACACTGAATACTTCCGCCGTCCCTGTCTGAGGCTACTGCGTACACCAACTCATTGTGGCAGAAACCTTCACCACGGAACGGTAGTTCAACATCCGAAAACTTCCAATCAGAGCCATGCCCATCAAAAGTGTAACAGCCAACACCAGCAATTGAAAATGAAATGAAAGATGGAGTGGAAACATAGGCCTTGATTGTACTATAAACAAAGCCGGAAAATAATGGTGGAAAATGAAACCAGTTAGAAGAAAGCTGATTAATATTTATCGACTCGATTTCAATACAACTATTAACAATTGAAATAACAAACAAGTCGGAACCCTTGTATAACAAAATAGGAAATGTTCTATCAATATTCAGAGATGGAACCGTAAAAGGAGAAAGATGGTTATTATTATGAGAATATCCAATAACACCTCTCGAACCCTTGGTCCCGCCAATTTGAAACAGTTTATTTCCTAAAGATATAAAAGAGGATCCCAAACTAGATTTTGCTAAACAAGAAAAGCGTCGCTTCGAGATGTCCAAAGGATCATCAAGGGACAATGAGTATAATTTTTCTTCGCCAAACTCTTGATTTATAGTGATTAAGTTGGTAGGGCGATCCGAGGACGAGGACCAGAAGTGGGAATAATGCATTGAAACTAGAAGGCAGGGTTTGAGTTTTTCTTTTGTGTTTTATTTTTCCAAGGAAGACAAACCGGAAAGATGCTTATATACTTTCCTGTGACTACGTTTATGGGTAGGTTTAGGATTAGGAAGGTTTAGGATTAGGAAAGGTGTAGTTTTTGAATAAAAAAGGAAACTAAAAGAAATAGCAAATTACATTGCCAAAAACATGTTCCTGCCGTTCCTGGATGGGACTCTTGGAACTACACCTATCAAATTGACTCATTTTTTAGGGTCAAAACCATAGAATTTTGCCCCTACGACTCGTTTGACCCGAATCCAAAATAACATGTTATTTTGCTATTAAATCTATAACATAAGATCTATATCAATACATGCCGCTAATTAGTCGTCCATCCATGTTTCTGACGACAGATCAAAACGTGCGAGCCTATAATTTGGATCGTTATTGTCTCCACCCACGAGTGATACCACGCTTTGGTTTATTTTTGGAAGACAACCACCACATATAACATTTTCACAGATTTCCAGTCCAAATTAAAGAAGTTTGAAAACGAAAGCCTGACTAAAATAAAATGACCGGATTCATGACAAGTTCATCAGAATTGAACCAAACGGTTAAGCTAAAAATCTGATGAGGAAATTACCGAACACAAAAACCCATAATTATGGAACCTAATCGATCATGGTGGAGAAAAGCAAGCATACTAATCAAAGAAAGAGTACCCTAGCACTTGGTGAAGACCTCCGGAAGCTCGACACATGCATAACAAACTCCAGCTTCTCCTCTACTGTTAATCCACACTTGTTTGGAACAATTACTAGTTTCTCCAAGACAGTGGCGCTTTTGAGCAAGAATTCTACCAGTTGAAGCTGATGTTCCCAAGGTTTTGCGTATCCATGGAGGGTAACCGTCTTCAGTTTTGGCATCACACAAGGATACGAAAGTACTTCAGAAAATATATTGGGGGGATTGCGCACACTTGAAGAAGTCGAAATTGTGTGTGTATGTATATCGAGTTCTTCCAAATCTTTTGAACTTCTTATCAATTGATAGACGCCCAAGACGCATATTTGACACCTTATCGGCAATGGCAAAACTAGACGTTTCCATCTGACTTGTAAAAGATGCAAACCATCTAGCAAGTGGAGGAAGCCCTGCAATTCAACGACATTAACATTAGCATTTATCTATCTTTTCTCATACGCTCGTCACATAGACGAGTAAGCCAAACCTTAAACAATAGGTACAATATTGGTAAAAAGCAGCATAATCAAAGAAAGACCGAGAATAAGTTACCTCAGAAGCAGCATTAAGTGCTAAGCGGAGAACTTCACTCTGTGAGAACTTCTCCAAAAATAATTTAAACATTCTAAGTTGATTCTCATCATCCTTATTCAAGCTGGACACTGTGAAGCAGACATCTCGAACACATGAAACATCGATGTCAATGATATCTGGCATCCCATAAACGCTCAGATGAAGACTTTCAAGGTTGGGGAAATTTAACAACCAAGGACCACTATCTGGATCCTCTTCGTCAAGAACGAGAAGTAACTTACGAATGTTTGGGGCACTGAAACTTAGATTCCTTATCTCAAAAGGAGAGTTAATATGCAATTCTTGCAAGGAAGGGCATCCAAATATAAACTGTTGGAATGCCTCTTCAGAAATAGTCACATGGCTCATTTTAAGCTTCTTTAGAGATCTCAAGTCAACTCGAAGTTCGGGATAGATCGCACAGGAAAAGAGTTTAAGTGAAACAAGTGATTGACTTATGAAATTCGGATAGTCCGAACTTTCAGATTCGTGTACATAACCACCTGAGAAATCAATTACCTTTGCTTGTTTATCCAAAGCAAACCTCAAACACATTCTTATATCGTCAACTGACTCACTTCTTATAATGTAATCAGACGCTTCGTGTAAATCAAGACGAAATTCATCAATGGAATCTCTTTTGTGACGCAACAGTACATTGCGGACGAAAATGAAGAACCGACTAACATCATCGCTTCTCCAACGATCTCCCCGATCCAACGCAGCGAGGACGTCATTAATTTCAAAGTTAAGAGTATGAACCGAAGTCCAAAGATTTCCAAATGGACGAATTAACATTGTTCCAACAGCATCGGCAGTGGGCATATAAGAAAGAATATGGACAAGTACGTTATCAGGCATTTCACTCAATCTATCAGAATTTTGCTTTTCGGGTTTCATACTTGTCAATTGTTTACCTAACAATAATATAAAAATTAAAAACGATGGAAGACGGAATCAGACAAGTGAGAAGGAGAGGGGTAGGGTTGCAGAAAGGTTACCTGAGAGATGAAAGACAAACCGAGAGAGGCGACTTGTAAATAGAGAAAGGAAAATGACGGTTACAGTTTTGATGTGTCAATTGCCGCCTCAATTTTATTCGAATTTTTGTACATCTTCTGTATAGTATACAATCGGGTTAGTCGGGTCGGGTTTGGACTGGGTAAGTCGGATCGGGTTCGGTCATATCAGGCCAGCCTAGTAGCCTACCCTTTCGGGTCGTCATCGGCTCAGGTCATTTTGGGTCAAACAATGTGTCGGGTCGGGTCGTTATCGGGTCCGGTTACTTAATCGCATTACTACAATTCTTTACCATTAAATCTAGTTTTTAACCTATTATTTATTTAATTACTTCATTATTAAGTCAAAACGTATCAATCTAAACACAACATCACTTTCATTTTGATCAAAATTAAGCTTAATAATTATTGGGTCATCAATATAATCGGGTCAGTGTCGGGGCGGAACGGGTTCGGTCGAGTTTGGGTCACTGATAATTGGGTTGTGTCGGATTATAGATCGTCATCGGGTCGGGTCGGTTTCGAGTCGCAATATTTTCGGGTCCGGTTTGCTCGGCCTCGGGTCGGGTCAGGCTTGTCAGCTCTATTGTATACTAAATGAACCCAATTCGTAAATATCCACAACTTTTTTCAGAAAAAAGACGATAATTCCCGTAATATCTATCTAGATCGGAGGGAGTAGTTAGGAAAATAAAAAACTCAAGTGGTGGATATTTTCAAGTGCTGCAAAAGCCTGCAATTACCTCCGATCAAATTTCCCCCGACCTCTCCCGCTCACTACTAATTTGTTATTGTTTCTAGGCTGTCTTTCTCCATTGTATCGTCTTGGTCTTTTTGAATCTTAGTTTTGCGTAAGCACCGGTTCTGTCTTCCCTACATATGCTTTGTATTGTTGATCTTATTGTTCAGAACTACTTACCATCCATGTAGCTGCCGTTTGGCTATTCATTAATGATTCAATCAAATTTCTACATTCGAATGGAAGAAAGGATACATTATCCATGGTTACATAATTACATGTTTCATTTTTACGACAAATCTGATAGACTGACTAAACAGAGACTGCTCGAGGAAAAAGGGTAAGCCACTCTAAGGGAAGTACGAAGTGAGTTGTGTTGTACTCCGCATCTTTCCTGCACTGTTGTTCTCGACAACAGAACAACAGAGTACAGCAGTGCATGAAACTGTCAACTACACATCCAAAATTAGATTATTTGCACAAATGGCGTTCATTGCCTCGACTAGCAGAACCTTGGCGGTGTCAAACTGTCGATGGATACTTTAAAATGTGGATCAGAGTGTTGAATCAAGAATAAGAAAAAACTAATGAGCTTTAATCCCCTTCATTTTGGGATCGATCGACATGAATGATAAGTATACAGAACGAAGTTTTTATTCAATTATTAAATTTTAACAGAAATAATACATACTCCAGTACTATAAAGTATAAACGTCAATAAGGCTACATTAGACGACATTCCGATGATATTATTATTGTACAACCCCAAATATAGAACAAAGAGGGCATTGTTTTGGTCAGCAAGGGCATAGAGGATTTATTATTCAGTAGCCTTCCCCTTCCTCCTGCTGCTACTGCTCGTCTCCAACAAGTAACAAACCATGGAATCGACATCATCCCCGAATATACTGTAGGCCTCGATAGCCTGCAAGTAGCTGAAACCCATTGACAGCACCATCTGCATGCTCTTGCTCAGCGCTGTGTCTGTCAGACTGCTTTCTTTTTCACTATCACTGCCCGATGGTCCTGGATCCCATGGTCAAAAAACTAGTTTTAGATATCAAAACGCATAAAACAAGATCACGGACCACACGACTCTCACTTAGAAACTGTGAAAAATTTGAAGGGAAAAAAATCTGAATAGAAAGGACCTGAACGGGCTGAATCTCAACCAGTAAACACAAACTGCCCTAAAATTACCTGATAACAACGCATCAGAAATGACCAACCCATACTGACTCAACCTGAAACTGAGCAGAATGGCCCCCTCACATGGTCTACTCTCGGTCAAGGTACGCGCCCATCACAAAACAAAGTCCAAGACCTATCTTACTTGGGCTATTCCTTTTTTTCTCAAGTACACTTGTCGACATTAACACATAAGATTAGGTTACGGATACTCGATATTTCATTGAAGGCCAAATAAACGAGACCGGCACCTGAGATGTATTCCCAGGTCGGATAGAAAGATACATAAAAGATTCCCAGATGGCTTACTTGTTCCGGAAGACGATGGTTCAGCTCCAGAAGTAGAAGATTCTCTTAAGCTAATGTGCTGTCTTGATTTATTACCAGTTAGATACTCAGCCCGAGAAGCTTCCATAACCATACGTTCAATTTCTTTTTCTGTCAGCTCAAGATCAGAGTAAAACCGCCCTTCGGCCAACAGCGCCTGCACGAAAATGTCATGAACCATCCGCATTAAAGTTATTGGTTTACTTATATTAAGGATGGATGGAATGTGAACATATGGATTATGATACAAAATACTAACATTATCTATTTGTTGATCTTGTTGAGCTTTGATAGCAGCTTTAACTTGTTCACGATCCACGTTTCTCTGAAAGACAGAACACAGATGAGTCAACATTCACGAAGATGCTCAGCACTAATATCTAAAAATTGATTACTGTCGCACTACATCAGAAACAGCCATTGAATATGAAGCATACAAAATCCATTCAAAAACATGTGCACGGGATTCTTAGAACAATAAATAGGTTTAAATTTTGCATCCTTCAAATTGCAACTTACAAAAGGAGAAGAAGCTATTTCACCAGTAGAATCAGCCAGTGTGTAGAGACGAGCTAGAAACAGAAATCAAAATACACACATATCAATAGCGACTTACCCCTCGGAGAGAGCCAAATCCAAGCCCGGCACCAACATTCAATCGCCGAGGATCCACAAGGGAGTTATAGTGATTACCATGGTGATAACTTAGCCGTATGGGAGGTAAGTCAGTGTTGTAGTTCCCATGGAATATGTTGATAGGCTCTGCAGAAAAAAATGAAGACATAAAATCCCCACATCACCTTCCCCGGCAATAACAATGTTACCCCAACGGCTCAAGGGCTCCCAAAAATTGCAAGGCAGGAAAGGTCATGCATTGACAACCCATAGAGGCTCTTTGAGGAGCCAAAATGAAAATTACAGTCAAAAATCAAATTGAATGACTGCTACTTCACAAGCACACTAGTTCAGTGAGCTGTTTTGCTTTGTTCCATGTTCCATCACAGTTTAGAATCAGAAAATAATTTCATTTTTTGGTATTAGAATCCAAGAACCTTAAGCCATTGGAAATGGAAACAATCACTTCACTCCGTAAAATAATAAATAAATGAGATCTGCAAGTAGACTAACCTGTGCTATACGAATAAATATGAATGGGTCGATTATACATTTCAGACAGGGATTGGATCTCCACGTTGTTTCCATACACCTACAAAAACAAAATAAAATGTGGCAGGTGAAGGAGCATCATTAGTGGAAACCATTTATGGAGTAAGCGCTATAACACCAAATCGCTTGACAATAGAGTTCAGCCAAATATTACTTTTCGCATCTCAAACTTGCTTGGATTAAGGGGTAAATGTTAAGAGGATAATGGTTCTGACGGTGGGGGATAGAAAAAAGAGATGATAGGAGGGCAACAGTTACACCCCATAACGGAAACACTATAAAAGGTGGTGAATGACGGAAACTTATAAGCGGAAACCAAATAGCATTAGCCCCAATAATGATTTGTAAAAGAATTTTAACACAATAAACTTTTTCCATGGTTGTTAAATGGTAATGGAGGGAAAAATAAAGGCAGTGGTTGTGGATAAAGGAAACAGATATGAGAGTAATAGTATAGTTGCCTTATGCGGATGATAGTTAAACCACCTACACCCCCTTCACCACATTTTTATCTTTCCTTCATCACTTTCCTATTTTTAACCTCCACTAACCCCACACAATATCGTCAATCCTAGCGATCTAAAATTGAGCTTGGCAACTACAACTATCGACAATCGGTCTAACTTTTCAATACTACAAATGGTAAAATGAATGTCCAAAAAGTCTATACATGGAAAAACATTAAGTCATTAACAACTGCAAAACCTACAAACTGCTCCTAGTTCAATAAGCCAAGTGCGTAATTAAGGTGTCAACACACCTTATCTCTGCGTTTCCTCTTACAGTAAGAAGTGAAACCTTCAGTTATAAACTGAGAGAAGTGATCTCTCTCGCGCTCCTGCATAAAAAGAAAAAATATTAATTGGAATGCAAAATAGCTTAACATAATGGTAGCCTCATATTCTCCAACTATTAGAGTACAAAATATGATTGCCTAATACACAGCGGTGGATCTATTGTCTTATCAGAGTATGCATGTGTTTACCCTTCCCATAAAAAAAATGTCTGAATTTGGCCACCTATCTTTGCATATTCTGGTATGGAAAGACAGGGTCGCCGCTTAAAGTTGGACTCTTGTCTGGAAAGAAATGGCAAAGCTACTCTTTTTGCTCGTTGATTTGTTCTCCTTTTGGCTTAACTCCATGTTTAGTGTCAACCGCGATTTACATTTATTGAAAACAACACATGTAGAGGTCTAACATGTTTACCAAGAGCTAGAAGCATAATGGAAAATCAATACGGGTATTTCCAGCTATGATTTTGGGTCTTTTTGAGTCGTTTCCACGAACAATGATTTCCATTTGTGGATAGATTTAGTCAGACCGCACAAAATAGTACCATGGATTCTAGTTGTTTAACAACTACGAAATTATGTGTCACACAAGTTTGCTTTGGCTAATAGGAGTACATAATTGTGTAAAATATGCTCACTAGGCCACTATTATAATCCCCGATCAGCCATTGCTAATACAACATAGCAATATTCGGCTTGCTAATGGCAAAACGAAAGTTGTAAATGAAATTGTCATGGCTGGAGTACAAATCTACAATTGCTAGTTTTATGACAAGACATTACGATATTACTTGTCTCCCGAAAAAAAAATGACTTGAAAAAAAAAAGAGAGATCAAACAGATCCCCTACCATGTAATCTATGCACATCTGCCTGGTCAAATCATATGCCTCTGGATCCCCATATACTTGATCAGCAATGGCCCTAAATAAGCAATTACCATCCTCCAGCATTCTCTTCACTTCCAGTCCTTTGGATCGTCTGATATCTATCTCAAACTGCCGCTCTCTCTCCTGGTGTAGTGACAACACAATTTATAAGGTTAAAACTCAATGAACCAGAAAACAAGACTTAAGGTAAAATATGGCCACTAAGTTACCACATAAATGCAACCACAGAGAAGACAACAGAAGTAAGAAAACTATTAGATTTCATATTCATGCCATCTTTAAACTACTAAAGAAGAGACGTATACTTCTTCATGCATCAGACGCATCCATGAATACAATAACATCACTGTATTGTCTCAAAGCATCTCGGCTATGGCAGGGTAAAAGAGGTCACACTGTTGACAATGTTGACATTTGTGTCTCGACGATGGAGATGACCAAATTAAAACTAAGACAATCGTGTTTCCAAAATTGAATATACAAAAAGTTAACAGGTCACATAAAACAACACACGACACTACAGTCGAGTTTCCTATGTGCAAATCTAATAAATCTTTGTCATCAAAACAAATAAAGGACTAATTATAAATAGGACTGGCACAGCAACTAACCACCTAGTAAAAGACAAAAGCTGACAATTCAAAACTAAATAACCCAAGTGCACATATGATAATTCCTTGTGATCAACTTCTCCCTACGCCAGACTACAAATCCACAATGCCAATATATTCCTACCTTCATCAAAAGACTTAAAATTGGCACACAAAAATACTAAATAGTATCTGTCACGAAACCCAATAGCTGAGGTATGTTAACCACGAAGACCGATTATCATAAATACATGTTCACCTATCTGGCAATCTGTTTATTAAAGAGAATTTTTTTACAAATTAAGAATTTACTCAAAATAAACATCAGACATTCATCAAACTGCTTCGCTGAGATGACTTTGAGCAAAAGTAGATTATCTAAAACCTGCATCTTAATTGTCTTACCAACAAAATTAGGAGACTATATTAGCTATAAAACGAATTGCACAACATCTTTACATTACTACAGAAAGTGTGCCTACATTAAGTTTCACAAGGGCGTGAGTTCCGAAAGTAGCTCAAAAATCCCCCAAACAAAGATATAACCATCATAGCACATTATAACATACACCATCTTAGCACATTATAACCACATCAAACATGACATCAAGGACCAAGAAACTTACAAGATCGTAAAATGAGGAACCAAAACCAGGATTTTGCTCGTCAGCACTATTATAACCTTCATTATCGCAATGAGATCTCGGCGAGGAAGGTCTTGACCCAGAGGGTGAAGTCCTAGCAGGAGCAGGCCAAACAGTTGGCCTTCTAGATGGTCCAATCCTCGGCGAATCTGAAGTGCCAGAGACAAATCTCGTCAAGTTAGGATTTGGTCCTAAAGGCTTTGGAGGCGGAATTGGAGGAGGAGGAGGTTGTGAGCTCCCCATACCACTTTGTATAGTATCGCCACTTATACTGTCGCTCTCAATATTGGCATTCTCTGAGACATTTAACCCACTAAACCCCCTCGATAAATCCACCTGATTCACATCGCCCACAACTCTCCCATCAACACCATCTCCATCCACTATTTCTGGACTCTGGCTAACCCCTTCTTCCAAAGCATCATCACTTTTCACAGTCCTGCTCCCACTGGCCACACAATGTTCTGGCACTTCACTGACAATACCTTGTTCATTTACCTCGTCCTCGCTTTTAACAGCCACACTAACTTGTGTAGGACCACCCTGAGCCTGTGAAGGGGCATTCGATGAACTGGACACTGACGCCCTATTCTGATTTGACGATGAACTACAAGAAGAACCACGTTGAACCAAAATCCGGGTCATTGCTTCTTCCTTCCCTTAACTTTCAATCAAAAACCTTAACTTATACCCAAACCAATAACCTAATTACCTACAAAGATTAGAGCTCCACAACCCAAATCTCGGCTTTATCACGGGCCCTTGCCTGGGGTAAGTTAACAGCAATGCCGCGGCTAGATGATCTCTTCCCGCCGGGTTCTTTATCAGCACAAAACAATTTCTGCATTCCCCTGATAATTCTCATGAGACCCAGACCTCAACCTTTGTTCCTAAATTCTTCCTAAATCTTTTTTAAATCTTTCCTTCTACAATACAACTTAAAAAAATGCACAAAAACCCTTGAAAGATACCGACTTCATAACTTCCAAAGTACATTTACCACCAACCCAATACGAAAAATCCTAATCTGCAATCAAATTTACCATCTTTCTTAAAAAATCAATACATAAATTACATAAAGATCACTTTTTTCCCAATTTACCCTTCAACCCAATACGAAAAACCCTAATCTGCAATCAAATTTATCATCTTTCTTCAAAAAATCAATACAAAAAGTACATAAACATCACTTTCTCCCCAATTTACCCTTCACCCCGATACGAAAAACCCTAATTTACAATCTTTCTTATACAAAGATCATTTTTCCCCAAATTTACCATTCAACCCAATAAGAAAAACCCTAATCTGCAATCAAATTTACCATCTTTCTTCAAAAATCAACACACAAATTACATAAAGATGATTATTTCCCCAATTTACCCTTGAACAAAAATCAAGATTTGACTTTTTGATTAAGTTAATCAAGTCAATAATTCAAAAAATACATAATCATCATCAAAATTAACACATACCCACATACAAAAACAAGAAAAAGATCAAAACTTGATTACAAATAAGATCAAAACTGACCTGATCAAGGTGATTGAAGATCCAAAGAAGCAGAAATTAGGGTTCTTTAAGGAAAGAAGAGAGAGAAAGAGTAGGGTTTTGTGGGGTGAGGAAAATGGAGGAAAGTGAAATGCATAAACAATAAAAATTAAAATTAAAAAAAAAAATTGAAAAAGAAGTTTAATTAAATTAAATTAAAATAAAATGTTAAGAAGAAAGAAGAAGGGTGGAGTTTGGTGAGTGGTGCAGAATTTAATGGATGAAAAGTGATGAAAAAATGGAAAAAAATCAGGTGGAAAAAAGGAGGAGAGACGGCCACGTGACGTGAGACAAAGTTTTTGTTTCTATTCTATACTTTGAACTTTCACGACGGTGTCTTCTTGCCGGTGTCCAACACCTGGCTTCTTTCACACGGTTGCTTTTTCTCTTATTCGCAGTACGGCTTTTAGTTACGGGAATATCCGTCACAAGCTTCTAACGGGCTAAATATCATTCACATGCGTGAATTATATGCCTAGTGCCTAGAGAGTCATATCCTCATATACTCTCTACATACTTGTCTTTATCTACCTATGTAGATTTTATATGACCCGCCACAAACTTGTGACGATTATTACCCGTCATGTGAAAATTTGTGCAAAGTTAATATAGTAGTAAGGAGATGAGGGAATACGGACTTGTGGCTTGTTGATTCAAAAAAATTTACAAGTTATTATTAAAATAAGATATTTTTAACACGGACTTGAGATTATTGGTGTAGCTACTAGCTATTGAATTCAGACATTTTTAGTACAAGATCGATTTTATAATACCGACTTGTAAAGCTGATCAAATTGTGAATCATAATTGAATTTGCCAATGAACATGCAAATACCGATTCTTTTCTTTATCTTTTCACTTACCATAAACATAAGTTTAAATTTTGATATGCCTCAAAACTAGAAAGAATTCAAGATCTTTTTAAACGTATAAGAAAATCCACAATCGATATTCAATTATGGAATGCACATACGTAATAGCTTGCAAATTATGCATACTAGATCAACCATTTTCATCACGATGACATGCACGAAATCTATAAAACATTCTTAAAATTTTCAACAATGTAACAAATAAATTATAATTTTGGGGTTAATTACGAATAATAATAACTCCCTTATATACTCCACTTTTTTGGAATAACTTCTTTTTATAAATCCATGTCCAAATTACTTCCTTCTAAAGCCGAGAGGAGAAGGCGACACGAGCCAGTACTGCGAGTACCACGGCCGTACCGGGCATAAGACCGACAACTGTCGGCACCTGAAGAACGCCATTGAAGAGCAGGTCCGAAAGGGGGACCTCAGCAAATATGTGTCGGCAACACCA
>JAYMSF010000943.1:0-13344 GCA_036897335.1 Silene vulgaris | reverse complement strand
AATAGGATTAAAATCACAAAGAAACTCAAAACAAACATAAAAAAAAAAAAAAAAAACATGAATACATCAGATAGAAATCTGCAATCAAATATTAACCTACTTCATAAGAAAAAAATTCCGGTACTCCATCACGATCAATTTAGTTTATTTCAGCCTTCAATTAAACTGATTGCTTTGATTTATTATTATTTTCCTAACAGTTTGTGAAGAGCTAGTTCTTTCCTGCATAGTCACAATTTCAATCATCCTTTACAGTAAATTCAGTTTAGCAGATCAAGGGTAGAACTTTTCATTTGTTAGCATCTAAACTACATCAGTTTGCCTGACAACAATATCGACTAATTGAGCTGTCACCATCCTCCTAGAAATCTACACAAAACTATAAGCCAAGATCAACCGGGATCATTATTGAAACAACGAAAAAATGTTGCTTCACACGCACAATCGGGTGGAACACACATGCCTTGGCGTAATTAGAGTTACAATGAGTACAATCCTAAATGGTTTTGGGACAAGTCATATGCAAAATACCTCATTTTTCTTGCCGCGCTTACTTTTAACCTGGTGAAAGGTATCTGCAGAAACACAAAACAACTATGTTCAACAAATGAGTGGATACGCACATGAAATATCTCATCTTTCAGACATTTGTAATGGCGGCACTAGAACTTTTCAACATGGAAGGGGACACAAAGCAAATAACCCCAAACTGAAATCGAAAAAACGACAAGGAAAACACCCTATTCCGCGTTACTAAACTAATTAATACTCCCTCTGTCTCAATCGTTTGTTTACCTTTGATTAAATACTCGTCACAATGAATAAAAAAAGGTAAACAAATGATTAGGATGGAGGGAGTAGACAAATCGAGGAAACAATGTAGATAGCAAGATATACCCTTTAAACTTGAACATCAATAAAATTCAAGACTTTAAACAACAGGCTTGAGAAATACACGAAACTACGACAAACCCCAAATCGAAAAAACACATTAAGTAGAATAAAGTTGAACAAGTGATGAAAACCCCCAAAACCTAAAGAAACAGAAAAATCCGCAAAAATAAAACAGAAAAGAAAGCAAAAGGAAGAGGGAAAGAGGAAAAGAGAAGTAACCAAGATGAAGGAGGCGTTGAACAGTTTCATTAGGATCCATAGAACACTCCTTAAGCATAGCATAGATGTCTTCTTGGCTATGGTTTTTAGCGATCTCTTTGATGTTTAGGATAGTTTTTTTCATACTGTTTGGGATCGAAACCCTAGAGGTTGAAGAAGAAACACCATTGCTGTTGCTGTTGCTCATTTTTGTGTGATTAAATCTGCTGCCTCCCTTAATATTTTTGTTGTTGTTGTGCTTTTTCTTCTCTTTTCTGAGCAGCTCACAGAGAGAGAAAGAGGAGGAGAGGTTACAATATGAGGCTTTTAAGTTTGAGGGCTTTCTTTGGTGAGGTCAAATTTAGGGGTGTCTTTATACTCCTTTATTTCATCACTTATTTTCCATTGAAGAAGGGCATTATCCCTTACAAGCTAAAGACGGATAATGCTCGTTTCACAATATGCATGTGGAACTATTCATGGAATGCTCCATTTCCACATCACTTGCTCTCTCACTTGCTTTGTTGTGTGAGAAGTATCCGTCTTCAGCTTGTGACGGAGAATGCCCGTTACAAACAAGACGCATTGTTATTTCATTTCTTTCTAAATTATAGATCCATCTTAAATTAAAAACAGGTTAAATTGCTAAATGAAACAAAAAAAATACGGAGTATATCTTAAGAAATGGCAAACTTGTGTGTCAATCTAAGATAGTAATTGAACGTCCGCAAGAATGGGTCTAGTGGTTAAAAGTTAAACTTTGGTGAAATTTTTAGGAGACTCTGCTTCAAGCTCTCAAGAGCAATCTTGTGGAGCATTCTTGACCTGAGTCACCTAGTACGCACCGAAAGTAGCGGCTGTGGAAGATAGTATTTGACTCGCCTTTTTACACTAAAAACTATATAAATGTCTTAAACGAGACCAACTCATAAATGTTACTCTTTGATTTCATTTCTAAATGATTATATAAACAATAATTACTTTTGTAACCGTAAAGACTATAAGTTCCTTCTATCCACTTCTATCTCACCGTATTTATTTATTATTTGTGATTTTTTTCTTTATGTAGTGTTTTTTTTAAAAGTGAAATCTTGAGAACATTTCGTAGACATTAAACTAGGTTATTTTTAGGAGATTTAGTCTTTTGAAGGATATTGTGATGGATTGGCCTCGATTACATGTTTACAATATGTTACTCTGTACAGCATATTGTGATCTACAATTATCGATTTAACAATAAATTGACATTAGTATACTCTAAAATAAATACATTTTAAGTAATGATGTTTTCCACTTGTTCGTATTTGTCTTTACACATACAATCGTTTTTTAATCAAACTTAATATGTTAATTACCCTCACACACCTTTTTGGATGACGTGGGAACCCGCAGCCGCTACCTTTTATGCGCACTGGGTAAACCCCCGAGCATACGTGATAGCCTGCAAACTACGTACACCAGGTTAACCACCCGAGAGTGACAGGGGCTCAAAGTCTATTAGGCATGGACTCAGACCAAGAATGCTCCACGAGATTGCTCTTGGGGAGGCTTGAACCTGGGTCTCTTGAGAATTTCACCCAAGTTTGAATTATATTAGTCAAACTTGCTGACTTAATCTGTCATTTATTAATGGAACACTATATACCCTAGGGAAAAAATAAACTACGTGCTTAAATAGTAGTCCCTTTATCCAATCTATTGACAACATCTATTTTTGGGTGGTTTTTGCCTCTTCGAAACAACACTTTGATCATATTTTTATTTATTTATATATGTCTTTTTTCTACAAAAAAAAAATATTATTTTATAATAGACTTTTTCATTGCAAATCCAAATATGCAAATATGTTTGTTTCGTCTTTCAAAGTTTCATAGGTTTTTCGGAGTTTACGGCCAAAGTTTTTCAAGTTTGACCCTCAAAAAGTAGATGTTACCAATGGAGTGGATAGGAAGTAGTAGGTTATTTAAGTACTTGAATATTTCGTTGTGATCCAAAAAAAAAAAAACAAGCGTTATTTTACAAAGACAAACTTAATACGTAACTGAAATATGACCTTCGATCTTAAGTGTTTTCTTTAGACAAAGGTGTACTATTTTTGTAGGCCGCATAATATTCGAATACATACAAACCCGTTACAAAACAAACCCATTAGACACCCCTAAATTACTAAAAACACAACTAACATAACTAATACTCCTCTTTTCAAACGGGGGATGATGGTGAAATTGGATCGAGTCTTCCTCTTTTCTCTTAAAACCGCAACCATCTCCAAAGCTCTTGTTCCCATAAACCTGCAAAAAAATAGATGAACTGGAGAAGAAAATTAAGTAATGTCAAGAGAATGTTTGTTTTTAATTAAGCTACTTATAAGTTGTAATAACAATTTATAAATTTGTTTTATTACGGAGTATAAAATGCATTAAATAACCTCGAGCGGTGCTCAAGTTGATCCCTAAACCCCTTTTCCAAGTGACAATATATTATATATCCGTGTTAAACACTAGATTAAGACATCCTTATTAGAAACACAAATTAGATGTGATGTCTTAACTTATAAAAAGCGACAAAACTTTAAATAATACGGAGTTTGAAATATAGAACAAATAATTAAGCAGAAAATTAAGAAGGCATTGAGACATAAGATAATGAGATTTGAGTAAAGCGACCCTATAACGTAAGGTTGGGTCATAAATTAATTAAATAAAGATAAGAGAATGAATTATTGAATACATGATGACTGATGAGTATTACTTCGTACATGAGAGACAGCAAGGAGGAGGATTGAGCCATTCATTTAACAGAAGAGAAATGGACCTGGTCCCATACTCAGACCCAGAACAAACATCCTCAACCTCCACTCCACCTTGGCACGAAATGTTCCGATCAGCTTCACTACGCAAACCACCAACACCACCAGCAGCTTCATCATCAGACGGAGACGGAGACGCGGGTCCACCAGCAGCAGCTTCATCATCTCTCTCCACAGACCCTCAAGTACGACTTGCCATGTACATAGCTATGGCCCACGCATTCCTCCTCTTCACAATCCTAACTGTTTACGGGGTATTCAGGCTGCTTGAAGCCTACCTCCGTCCTCTTCAATGGGCCGTCTTGTGCTCCATTCCTCTCCGTGGGATCCAACAAACCCTCGTCTCCTTCTGGTCTCACCCTCTTCAATTGGGCCTCACCGAGACCATGCTTGCTATCCCTGTTTCCGTCTTCCGTGTTTTTGTTGGCACCATTGTTGATATTAAAGCCCTCCTTTTCAGGCTTCTGCTCCGTCGTAAGCCGTCTGGTAATACTAATAATCAATCATTTCTTCAACTTTAATTAATTCAAACATGTATGATCCCTAATTTTCATTTTCATTGCCAATATTATTGTGTAGCCAACAAAATGATCAAGAGGAAGAAGACTCGAACTGGGTTTTCCAAGCTCTTGCGTTGGTTGTTATCATTTAGTGTATTCGTTCTTGTTTATGAGAGATTTGGCTTGTTTGGGGCGCTTCTTATCTTGTCTTTTGGCTTTATGTTCGGTGCCAATACCGTCGACTCTACTATGGAAACCGTTTCCAATTTCCGAACTCACAGCTTTAGGAGGAGCAGGATGACCGCCTTTTTTACAAGGGGGATACTAAACAGGTTGGAGACACTGGTTGCTGTCGGATTGATACTTGTCATGATTGTCGGCTTTTTGGCTTGTGTTATCTTCTTTTCGTATAAGATTGGTGTTGAGGGTAGGGATGCTGTCTTTGCATTGAAGTCTCATGTGGAGGAGAATAATTATGCTGAGAAAATGGGGATTAAAAAGTGGATGGATGATAATGATGTGCCTGGGATGGTTGATAAGTACACCACTAAGATTTATGATACTGTTTCCGACCAGATTGATGGATTGGCAATGCAGTATAATATGACTGAGTTCGTCACTGGGATTAAGCATTTCGTCATCAAGCCAGCTAACGAATCTATGCATTCCACTCAATTAATGTCTCCTTCCCCTTATACTCACAAGCTTATTAGTTTGAGGGCTAAGTTTAAGGACAGGGCTTGGGGGGATATCTATACCGATCTTGATGACATTGTCAGGGACCTCATTTCTAGCAGAGTTGATTTGGTTGACAAGGTTAAAGGGTTTGCTATACAAGGGCTTGATGTTGGCCAGCGTGTCTTTTCAAGCAGCAAGTCTCTTCTTGGCGGAGGCGCTAAGTTTATGTTCACAATTGTTGCCTCAATCCTTTCTGGAGCAGCAGGCTTTATTAACTTCATATCACAATCCATGGTCTTCTTTTGGGTTTTGTATTATCTTATAACATCCGACTCTGGAGGAGTCACCGATCAGGTCATGCACTTGCTTCCTATTTCGACGGCTACAAGAACCCGCTGTGTTGAAGTTATTGACAAGGCCATCTCTGGTGTTATGCTTGCCACTGCACAAGTTGCGTTTGTACAGGGTTGTTTGACTTGGCTTCTTTTTAGGCTATTCTCAATTCATTTCGTGTACATGTCAACAATGCTTGCATTCATTAGCCCTTTATTGCCACTTTTCCCAACTTGTTTGGCAACAATTCCAGCAGCTGTACAGCTTCTTCTAGAGGGTAAATATATATTGGCCATATGTTTATCGGTAATTCATTTAGTGCTCCTGGAATACGGAGCATCCGAAATCCTGGAAGATATACCTGGTCACAGTGCATACCTTACTGGGCTTAGCATTATTGGTGGAATGACATTGTTCCCGTCTGCATTGGAGGTATTCCGCTACTGCAATTTTGTTTATGGTTTTTACTCTTGTTTGGTTGTTCCCTGATCAATTGCTGTGTTACTATTTATTTATGCAAGTCACATCTTTATATCACAAATATATAACATGCTGCATAAGGGGCTTTTGGCATATTTGAGCGTATCACAATCCTTGGGATATAAAGGAAACAATAGCAAAGCCGAGTGAGGTTTTTGTTTTTATTTGCGTTGATAGATGAAAAAGGGAAGGGAAGGTCATAGGAGGGGTCCAATTTCCCTTTTTCATGGATCACTTAGAGTTGGGATAATTGTTAGTTGTTACAGGAGTATTGAAGCTCATAACTAAGGAATAAAGTTGATGGTGGTGAAGGGAAGATAAGAAGAAATGAAGGGAGGAAGAAGTGTCGGGTGGGGGCCGTGAGGTGGGATTATTTCTCCCATACGAGTGTGCCTAGGAGGGAGGGAGGTAACTGTTACCTCTGTAATGGTGTAGTTAGCCTATATTCATCTCCTTCCTTTCTATAGAGCACCTCTACTTTCCTCGGTATTTACCCTCGCTTACAAATACCCTCAAGAAATTGGTAGGATGACCACGTGCTACTTTGATTGCTTCCCTTTTACCTCTTCCCCTTGTCTTTCCTCTACTGGTTTCCAACAATATGAGAATGAGATGCCACTCTGATACTCCGATCGTTTCCCTACTTTTTATTCATCGTTTGCATATTTGAGCGTATCACAATCTTTGGGATATGGGGATATATAACATGCTCCAAATTAGGACTTGGGATTTTACTGGCTTTCATTGACAAACATCAGTTGGAATTCCGAAGTTTTGACATACCAGGTGACTTAATTGTCGGTGCACAATAATGAGATACAACGATGCCCATAGGAGTTGGCCGATCTTTCATTATTGCATTTCTTTGTGTGCATGGTTACTGATATTACTGTCTGGAACTTTTCTCGTGTCATCCAGGGAGCAATAATGGGACCTCTGATTACGACTGTTGTGATCGCTTTAAAGGACTTATATACTGAATTTGTTCTGAATGAACCCAAGGAAAAGAACAAGTAGAAGCTTATCGTACTTGGTTTACCTCTACCTCTAGCACAATGCCTACATTCCAGTTTATGGTTGTGTTCGAAAGTGCTTTAAACGTGGGTGCAAGTGACAGTCTTGTGTACATGGCAATCTCGAATCAGGTTGCTGGACATTACTGATATCCCAGCTATTCTTGGCAGCGCATTTGAAGGAGGCTTCTGTAGACTGTCCTGTTCATAATTCTTACGTTGATTGTTATTGCGATTTGCGACAAAGTTGTATAAAACCATTTGTCATGATTGGAAAGCTTGGTGAGGCTTTCAACTTTCAAGTTTATTCTGTATATTTTATTTATTGAAGCGTTTTTGGCGACTTGATTAAAAAATCTATTTTATTTTTATACTCCGTAATAATTAACTGTAATGAAAACAGAGTATATTTATTTACTTATTATTGATGAGTGTGATTCGGTGCGAAGATTATTGTTTCAGAAGGTTTTGTCTGCTAGACAGGCTGGTCCCAACATTCTGAGCCCTCTTCATTCCCTCTCGTCCATGTCCATTTCCTTTCAATGGTCCAAATTTTATTAGGGATGCCATTGAGATAGGAGGCGAGCAAAACTCGTATTTTGTACCTGTTCCACAATAATAATAAGAAACTTGCCATTGAGATTGGACAAGCGTGGAGGGCGTGGAGCCAATCAAAATTCGTACTTGTACCGCTCCACACCCATGGCGGAGGAACAAGTTCTCAAAACCATACCCACGGCAACAAATAAAATTCTAAAACCGTACCTCCCCTCTTACTCATTAGCCCTCAATTATAGTTCTATACTTCTATGCAATTGTTTTTAGTAAAAACTGGTTTAATCACTACAAATTTTCAAAAGATCTTGAATTTGGCTTTATAGTTGAAGATTTTGATTATTCACCCCTCAATAAAAAGGCTTTCTAAAATAGTACTCCATAATAATAACATAAATCTTTTTTTATAATCGGCGGATAGGTCATATGATGCAGAATCCACCCTTCACCCCATCACTCATGGCAGGTACTATTTCTTAGATCTGTGCCCACAAGAACTTTACCCACTCCAACTATACAGAATGCAGGACGATGCACACTTGTGCCCACTAATGATCAGTGTTAACCAAAACTGAAGAATATCAAAGATCAAAAAGAGTAAAAACAGGATAGACGTAGACACGTAGTACTCTTAAACACTCGACCAATGAAGCTCTTCTCCATATACACTAGTAAACTAATCTGCTAATAACAACTATACTAAAGTGGCGTAAAGTAAAACCAAATTCGACAAATTATAACAAGCAAGCGCACCACTGATTAGCAGCCACTAGTCAATTACATTACGACACACACGTAGAAGACAACCTAAAGCACATTCATTTGCAGAGGTGCAGAATCAGGCAACAATATGTTAAAAAGGATTTTGTCCAACAACACTTTCATGCCACAGAAATAAGGGAAGTTCATAGTTTCATTACATTGTTCAGTATCTTTTTTTTTTCCTTTCCCCAAACATGGTTATATACCACTCTACTTCATGTATTTCTGTAGAAATTTCCGGTGGAAATCACTACGAATCGTGTCATTGATAAATCGTTTAGCTAGCTTTGTCTCACCACGAGCTTGGTTCTTGAATACAACGTCATCATCCCACCTGCACCACATACAAGGAAAAACTTGGGGATAAGAAACTCATACTCACTTGGAGAAAAGGGAAAAACCCATTACTGTTGAGATAGTTCATCACGCCTTGCCTTGAATAAAGGTATTATCCTATCACTCATTCAAAATTTCTACTACCTATTTTGTTCTCACGTACTCCTTTGCAATTTCTTTTTGAAAGAAAACAGCCTCTATGTGGGGGTCGATGGTTTCAGCAAAATATATTATCAACGAGCTAACCTTCTTTTGACATTGAAGTTGGTGGGATTATTAATATTAAGCAGCGGGTTTCCTCTAATAAGTTCTGCTTCCTTGGTTTTCAGCTCTTCTTCTTGCTGTTGTCTTTCCTGCATTCATTACCAAAACGTAGATTGAATGTGTCAAAACATTTCCACATCAAATCTAGTTATACCACATCCAAACTAAAAAAATGGATTCATCAAAACTTACCTTGCGTGCCATCTCTTCAGCCTTTTCCCTCTTTATTTGTTCAAGCTCAGCCAAAAGAGCTTCCGTGTCATCCTCATCATCGTCATCATCATCATCATCACTGAACAGAAAAGTTAGATAAGACATAAGTCAATACTTAGCAAGAAATGAGCAATAGCTGCATATGAAGGAGAGATATCAACCTCAAACCTATTTCCAGAAACAACTATGCTTCCAGCTATGTTGCAAGGACTCTAAGCAGTAAGTGACGAGGACAGAAAATGTAAATTTTGGTATGCACTCGCAAAGTCAAATTTTAAAGTTTCTAGTTCTAGTACGAGGGCAACAGAACCTACAACTCTATGTGCAGAATAGATAGTGATCAACTGATCACCAATTGAAAGCACATAATCAATTCCTTGGATTAATGACAAAATAGTGAGTTGGAGAGGGTGGGATTGCAAAGCTTTGAGAAGGTTTTCATGTGCCGTATCCCTCTCTTGACTGTTAAAAAATGGGAAAAAAAGTTTATTAACCATGTAACTACCTTTCGTCGTCACTTTTTACATCCACATCAGAATCATCAGCATCTACATTTTTCGGAAGGAAATCAGCATCCCGTTTTGATCCTGTAAAAGATAAAAAGTTCGCTTCAACGTTACAGTTATTTAACTGTATATCCACACCACTCTCACCTGAAATAAAAGAGATCCGGACAAACCTTCTAAGAGAAATGGACCTCCCTTTCTACGATCTCTGTCCTCTGCAGAATAAACACAACATACTTTAAGAGTGGGGAAAAGGAGCTTGAACTGGTATTCAAGCAGCACAATTGTCATAAAAGATTGCTAAACCAATAACTAAGCACAAAGGTAAATACCACAAGCTGTTAACATTCAGTTGTACTTACCGCTAAAGGATTTCCCTTTCGAACCAAAATGTTTACGTTCCCGCTCCTCGAGTTCAGCCCGGAAATCCTTCTTCCGCAGTTCATCTTGTGTCTCCTGGCCGTCCTTCCTGAACAGCAATGTAAACGTTAGCAGCCAGAGAAAATATCCACAATGCACTGGTTTTTAAAACCATACCACAACAAATAAGAAAATTGAAGATTTCTTCGTTATCTTAATTGTTCATTGCGCAGAGTTTACATCCAGTCTATCCCACCCTAGCCTTGACCTCAGATTCGGCATCCAGTAGATTGCGTGGTAAGGGGGTGGAGGAAGGTTCAGATGTATATAGCCCTACAGTGCTAGCAACAAAAAAAATACTGTTTTCGAATGACCGAATATGAAAACTGCATCGGGAACTAAATCAATGAGTGATGACTGCTACTTGACAGTAAAACGAATCATATCCAGTTTAGTGAACAATTTTGCTTTATTTCATTAGAACCCTGAACCAATGAATAATGAGACTTTAACTCCATTGAAATGGAAACCTCGGCTTCTCATGATTTAAAAATATCATGGTTGGTAACATAAGAAAACCACAACCGCCAAAAAACACACACGACTCCTAATCCAAATTAGCCAAAATTAGCCTGAATCTAGTCTTCTGTAAACATAGCTGGCTGAATGGCTTCTAGGCAAGCAGAATTGGTCTCTAACCATGTACCCCGTAACTCCATAATTATAGAAGTAACTACCCAGAAGTGAGAATGCTAGCTCTAGGAAAATTACATATTTATTTTTCTCCTTTAAACGATACTCGCATAATTAATACTAGATGCCGCTCAATTGAATTATTTTTCCAGAGTCAAGGATCCTAGTGACTAAGTCACCTACAAAGTGTAGAAAAACGGAGCTTTCCAGCGTGTGTCAAGAATGTGGACTTGATTTTTATTGCAGATCTTTTAAGCAAAAAAGAAACAGCCAAGTGGGAGCATGCAGCAACACCAGAAGTCTTAGAGAAACCACAATGCCAAGCGAAAATCTGTATTGCCACAGACTGCCACATAAGGAAGAATACATTCTAAAAGACACAAGGTGATGCTGCAAGTCTCATGCACACTGGGCATACACACTGATTTATTTTTATTTATTTTTTGCAAACAGATACTCCATATGTACTATCAAAAATAGAATTAATGCAACAGTACAGCTTTTTGGGATTTTAAAGAAGGTTAAATGTGTAATTGAATAAAAGCCAAGTATACTGGGGAAAAGGGGCTGGTATAATAAACAACTAAGGGGCGTTTCGTTTGGGGTATAACAGAAAGGGGAAGGGAATGAAAATTCATGATTCTAATTGTTTATGTTTGTTTGACACAAACAAAGAGAATGGGGTTTCCTCCCTCACCCCCGAGTACATCTACATTGATAACCCTCACCAGTCACCCCCCTAGGTTAACCCATTCTCTTTCCCTCCCTCATCCTAACCACCCATTATCAACACCTACCGCAGCCACCACGACACCAACCATCACTACTCTGACCCTCCGACCACCGCACCGGCAACTCTCCCACCAAGCCGTCGCCGGAGCTAACACCACCCTCCCAGTTGTGCAAACTGCCGCTTTTCCCGTTTTCGAAATCCCACACCACCCACACCCACCATGCAAAAAATCGAAGAGAACCTTCCTCCCACCCACGAAATCACCTCCCCCACCCATGGAAACACCAGATCTAGTGTTTAAATGGGTGGGGGAGGTGATTTCGTGGGTGAGAGAAGGTTTTCTTAGGTTTTTGGATGGTGGTTGTGTGGGTGGTGCGAGATTTCAAATAGGGAAGGGGCGGCTCGACAAAGTGTTGGCGTGTGGCCAACGCTAGCGTTGGTCAGGGTGGGAGGGGGGTTTGGCGGGTGGAGGTGGTTGGTGGTGGTGTAGAAGAAAGTAGGTGGTTCATGTATTCCCTTTCTCTAAGCAACCAAACAAGCATGAATGTTTGGGGCTATCCCATTCCTTTCCCCTTCGTACTCTTTCTTGTTTTCGTTCCCTTTCCCTTTATTGAACCAAACACCCCCTAAATATGAAAAAAAAATGGAGAGTGCTGAGAAGCCAAGGAGCCAGTAAGGTATCTCAAGGCATTTTGGTAGTGCCACATCGACCAGTATGGCCATCGCGCTTTTGTCATGCATATATCCAAGTGTTGCAACTGTTTCTAAACCATCATACAATAGCATTACATGGGCTTTAGAGATGAGCATACACGTTATTTGATCAAGTTAAATTATGATTGAATAGCATTACCTGGGCTTTAGAGATGTATGAGCGGCAAGATCCCTAGAAGAATACTTTTGAGACGGGCCGAAAATCCTTGTACCACCTTGCTCGTTTCCACCTTTAGCTGGTGCCCAAGTAGGTCGAGCTGCAGTCGTCATTCTATTTCACCAATTAATCGTATAACATCGGATGAGATTGAAGAAAAGTAAAGCGAAAGAAAATAGTCCGTAAATAAGAGAGATGAAGAGATACCTGAGGAAGTAAGGGAAATTGATGGGAGGAAATTAGGGTTTGGAAGGAAGCCCTTTTGATGCCAACTGCAACTACTGGAAATCACAACCAGAAACACGATCATTAATCAAATTGAAATTATTATAAGTCGGCAGTTTTGCTGTTCCTTCAATTAATCGTATTGAGAAATAATCAATTGGAAACTACAAAAGAAGCCGAAAAAATGGTACGTGATGAACAAGATGGCAGATAATTTACCTTCAATTGACGAATTATGAAGCACTAGAAATCCCCGCTGGAAAATTGAGTGATGGAATGAAACCCTAGAAATCGGGGATTTTTAACCAAGATAGATGTGGAAGCTTGTCTTAAACCAGGAACAAAGCAGAAGCGCGATACTATACGTCTATAGTCTATACCCCGAGTATGGTCAATCGAGTGGTCAATGTGTCTCATCTTCGGGTTGAGTCTACTTCGGTTACATAGATGTTCGGAATGGGTCGGCTTTCCATGAAGATGTTGGAATGAGTTCGGGTGGGTCAAATTATACTGAATTTAGATGTAGTTTTAGCCTCATTTGGTTGATCCCGGAATTGAATTGACACAGGAAAATCCAATTCGTGTGAATTAATTTCTTGTATGCAAATTCACATGATTTCGGAAAACTCGTTTGGTTACGCATGTAGAAGTTGAATTCCACCGGAGTTGTCAACTACCTACAGGGGGTAGGTAATCCAATTCCTCCATTACGTAGGCATTCGAAATTCCTAGGAAAATTGAATGCCTACATTTTGCCAAATAATTGGCAACCAAACACTATTGCCTTTTTTTAATTCATAGGATTTTTCAATTCCCGTGAGTTACAAAGGCAACCAAACAAGGCCTTAGACCATCCCCAAGCAGTGGTCACGCTAATTAGGTCGTGACCCGGTTTTACTCTTAATCTCACCTTATTTATCT
>JAYMSF010000942.1:0-13351 GCA_036897335.1 Silene vulgaris | reverse complement strand
TCACATACGGAGTATATCTTTCTACATCAATGGGGCACCCCAAGAGCTCCCTTCCCATGGCCCACCACACAATATTTCTCATCTAATATTAATGTATTAATTACTATACGATTATCAATTAAAGTCGGCTACTCGGTATTGAATATTTTTTAAAGTTTATGTATTTATTAATTAAAATAAAATTTAAGATTAGTAAAATATTCAAAATAAAACATAACATTAATTATCATAGAATTTCAAATATTACATAGAGGGATTAAAAAAATACAAGCAACAAAATTAAAAAGTGCAAATAATTAAACTAAGCGTTCATTCATAATCAAACTTATGACGATTTTGCCATAAATTTTCAACCAAATCTTTCTGCAATGCGTTATGAACATTTCTATCCCAAGCTTCATTTCTTCTCTCCATATACCGCTCCAAACTCAAATTATTATATCGTCCGGGTTGGACGGTAAATGAGCCACCCCTGCTAGATGATGCACCAGCAGACTGGATGTTATCTTCCTCGAATATCTTATTGTCCTTGTAATTTTGGAACGTATCTCGTTCATCCTCAACGATCATATTGTGTAGAATAATGCATGTTAGCATTATTTCCCATAAAAAACTTTCACTCCAAAAAAGAGCGGGTCTTTTTATTACAGCAAATCGTGCTTGTAAAACGCCAAAAGCACGCTCAACGTCTTTTCTAACCGATTCTTGACTTTTTTTTGAACAACTCATCCTTCGGAGATATTGGGAGCCGAATTGCGGGCATGAACACTGACCATTTATGATATATCCCATCAGTGAGATAATACCCCTTACTATATGTATTTCCATTCACATTATAAGTAACCTCAGGTGCTTTACCTTGATAAATATCGTCAAATACCGGAGAACGATTCAACACATTGATGTCATTGCAAGTGCCCGGTGTTCCGAAAAATGCATGCCATATCCACAGGTCACCAGAGGCCACAGCTTCCAAGATTACCGTTGCGGTTTTACTTCTCCCTAAATACAATCCTTTCCAGGCTCGAGGACAGTTTTTCCATTCCCAATGCATACAGTCAATACTTCCCATCATGCCAGGAAAACCTCGTCTTTCCCCATCCCGAAGAAGGCGTTGCAAATCATTTACAGTTGGCCTTCTAAGATATTCTTCAGTGAATGCTTTTCTAACCCCTCTTACAAAGTGCACAAGACACTTTCTTATTGTGGTTTCAGCAAGTTTAACGTACTCGTCACCTGCATTAGCTGAGGTGTCGTATGCTAGCATCCTTAAAGCAGCAGTGCATTTTTGGATATCACTGCTACCTTGATCGCCAGTGCAGTCTTTTCCTGATCTTATGTACGACTCCTCTCTACCTACAGCCTCTACGATTCGAAGGAAGAGGGATCGCCGCATACGGAACCTACGCCTGAACATTCCTTCATGGTATAGCGGACGATCAACAAAGTAATCGTTCATCAACCTTTCATTTGCCCCGGCACGATCTCGTTTGATATAACGTCTTTTTGCCTTTTCGGTAGGAGGACCTCCATAGGTAGCTGTAACTAAAGGAGTAACACAGTTTTGCACTACATAATCAACTATATACTCTTCTTCTTCTTCAAGAGAGAGTTATTCATAGCAATAATTGATGTTAGCATGTCATCAAAAACATCATCGCTCGAACTAGAAGAATTTGAATATGGACTCATGTTGTGGTTCATGTTGTGGTTGTGGTGGTGAGAAAATGGTAAAGAATTCTTAAATTTATAAACTTAAGAAGTTGGAAGATAAGATTTCATGTAGTAATAAGTCAAAAATGAGATAAGATTGCAAGAAAAACTGAAAATAAGTTGAAGTGACAATACAATGAAAAACTAAAGTTGAGTTGACAACACAGAAATTTTATCTGAAAAGATAAAGATAACATTGCAGGTAATAATGAACATACTTGACATGACAATACATCATTTCAAATTTAAAAAAAATAAAATTACAATACATGAAAATAAATGTAAAATACAAACGTTAAACATTGACTAAACTTGGAATTAAATTACTGCATAAATTCTTGTTTAAGTTTTTCCAAATATGTTGCCTCTTCTGGTTCAAGATGCTATTTGCTCATGAAAAATGAAAACATCTTGAACCTCATTTTTTTTGCATCTCGTTCCTTTTGGTAATCAATCAAATCTGTTATATGTTTTGCAATCACGCCTCTGCTTTCTTGCATCCCGCTTAAAGTTGCGTTGAAGTCGTCTAAACTAGTAGATGCCCCTTTTGATTTCCTTTGAGCCTTAGCTTTCTTTACACCATCTGGACGTAATAAACAAGCCTCATCACTTGATCGCTTTGAACTTCCCTGACTAATGATAGTAGAATCCTTTCCAGTCATCCACCTTGGTAGGTGCTTCATTTCTACCTAACAATGATAAAAAGTGAAATTTTTACCATTCTTTTTTTGACTATAGAGGTCGTGAGCTCTTTCCTCTACATTTTCAATGGCCATACCACTCATGCGCATACGCTCGGCTTCCCCAAGTTGTGATACCCACAAAGTGACACATTCGTTGATAGTGGCCCAACGTCGTTTGATAGATTTCATGGTTCGTGGGTGTATGATATTTGGTCTTCCTTGATTTTCCGTATCATATATGCGCTTGATTTCTTTCCAAAGTTTAGACTTCGTCTGATCGGTTCCCACCTCTGGATCTCCTCCACAATTTAAGTAACGAGACACTAGAACCTTATCTTCTTCTTTTACCCATCTTTCTTTTGTTACCTTTCCTTTACCTTTTGTTACTTGCTCTGCTTCATCTTCATCATCGTCATCATCATCTCCTCCTTGGACCGCTTCAACTTCTTGCGATATAATCAGTGTTTTGTTACTACTACCATCTCCTCCCGGAGTTGTTGGATATTGATCAATGTTTTGAAACATTGAAATACCTATTCCAGGTGAATTATTTAAAATATGTTGAGACACACTACTAGGAAAAGGGCTTCTTGGGACGCTTATCCAGCGACGCATAGGAAAAAAGTGCCTAACTGGATCATTTTCACGCGGAAATAGGGGCGCTTTCACTTAGCGCACCCAATAAGCCCACCAAAGTGAAATAAGTGATTACGCGGGATCGAAAAACACTAAGCGCCAAATATATTTCCCACTCTATCACGTTTATGAACAAAAACCCTTAAAAAAACCTCTAGCCTAGCTTCTAGCGGCCTCCATCTTCTTCGTCCTGCTGCTCTATTCACAGTTTCTCTCTCAATTTGGATCTCTATTCTCATCTAATTAGGTATGTTTTTCTTATCTAGTTTCTCTTTTAATTCGAATCTTCAATTTTTTTTGCTTCCTAATTTATATACCATCTTTTTTGCTGTAAATTTTGGGGTTTATTGATATTCCCATGTATCCTATTAATTACTTATCTTAGTTAGTTTAGATATCACTATTAGACTAGAAAATGTCATGAATTTGTGCTACACTCAATTAATCTTGCTGCTCTGCATGTTTTTATTTACTAATCAAATTGAACTTGTTCATAGAAAGTCGTTGATACATGTATTGAATATGAGTATTAATTCTGATGTTACTAATTGAATTTGTTGTTGGTGATCATATAAGATGATAAGATGGGAAAATCAGTTCTACTTTATTGTCTTAGGTGATTTAATATTCTTATTTATGCGAAACTGATATGTGTATATGAGTCGGTCTTGCTTATCATTGTCTTAATTTAAGCCGTCTCACAAGCTCCTTACTTTTACATCTCTATTATAATCCGTTGCAATATTAATCAAAGAAAACCTTTTTTTCAGTTTTACCAATCATGGATTTGAAAATAATCAAGGAAAATTTGAATTATCGTATAGAAAGTGAACGTTATCGAGTGGGTGTTCGCGACTTCATGATATATGCTACTAGAGAAGCATCTTCTTCTAATGGGAAAATTCGGTGTCCTTGTCGTAAGTGTGTAAACAATAAGTTGTTAAGTGCGGATGAAGTTAATTTGCATTTGCTAGATACTGGAATGATGTGTAATTACACTACTTGGATATTTCACGGAGAGCACCTAGATCAAACATCATCATCAACTGAAACAATAATAGAAAATCCTCATCTGAGTCATATGTGTCAATTAGTTCATGATGCATATGGCCATAGAACTCCCGAGCTTGATTCAAGTAATTCTCCTAACATAATAAACACACCAACCAATGGGCCAAGTAAAGACGCAGAAGACTTTTACAATTTATTGAAGGATGCTGACCAAGAGTTATGGCCTGGATGTGAATTAACTAAGTTGTCTTTTTTAGTGCTCCTTTTTCACATAAAGAGTAGTAATAAATGGAGTAATAAGTCAATAACAGATTTATTAGGAATTTTACGGCTTGCAATTCCCAGTGGTGCAAATCTGCCAAAGTCGTTTTCCGATGCAAAGAAAATCATTGGAAAATTAGGTCTCAGTTACGATAAAATTGATGTTTGCCCATCAAAAAATCATTGTCAATTATTCTGGAAAGATAAAGTAAAGGATGATACTTGTTCTGTATGTGGGACATCTAGATGGAAAAGAGTTCATGAGCAATCCACTTCAACGGGGAGAAAAAAGAAAAGAGGTGTCCCTGCCAAGGTTTTACGATATTTTCCCTTAAAACCTAGACTCAAAAGATTATATATGTCTAAACATACAGCTACCTTAATGAGGTGGCATTCTGAAGAAAGAGTTAGAGATGATAGGGTTTTACGACATCCGGCTGATTCTAAAGCTTGGCAGGACTTTGATTCTAGATATCCTGCTTTTGGTACGGAAAGTCGTAATATAAGACTCGAGCTAGCTAGTGATGGTTTTAATCCATTTGGTACGTTGAGCTCTACCTATAGTTGTTGGCCGGTAGTCTTAGTACCATATAATCTGCCTCCATGGATGTGTTTAAAACCATCATCTCTTATTCTTTCCACACTAATTCCAGGGCCAACTAGCCCAGGAAACAAAATTGATGTGTATTTACAACCCCTTATTGAAGAGCTAATTGATTTATGGGTGAATGGGATCGAAACATACGATGCTTCTAAAGATGAAACCTTTACCTTAAAAGCTGGATTACTGTGGACAATTAACGACTTTCCGGCTTACGGTATGCTCTCTGGCTGGGGTGTACATGGTGAGAATGCATGTCCTTCTTGTAACTCTCAAACTGATTCAAAATGGCTTTATCATAGTCACAAATACTGTTTCATGGGCAGTCGTCGATTGTTAGAGGAAGACAATGTTTTTCGCTACAATAAAGAAGCTTTTAATGGAGAAGAAGAACATGAAGCTGCACCAGTAGGCCTTTCTGGAGTAGATATGGTGCGCCAAATTCAAGCAATTTCTAATTTCACTGATTCTAAAACTTGGAAAAAAAAGAGTATATTTTTTGAATTACCCTATTGGGATTCTCATTTAATAAGACACAACTTAGATGTCATACACATAGAAAAAAATGTGTGTGATAATGTGATTGGAACCTTATTGAATTTAGAGGGAAAGTCTAAAGATAACCTAAAGGCTCGTCTGGACTTGAAAGCAATGGGAATAAGAAAGGATCTTCACCCACAAGAAAGGGGTTCAACTACTAGATTATATCTACCACCAGCTCCTTATACAATGTCTCGAGTCGAAAAGCAAGCATTTTGCACAATGCTTCATGAACTCAAAGTTCCTAATGGTTATGCCGGGAACATTTCTAGATGTGTAAATCTTGCACAATCTAAATTACATGGACTTAAGAGCCATGATTGCCACATATTAATGCAACAAATTCTTCCAGTTTCGTTACGAGGACTTCTTAGAAAGGATGTGGTGGCTGTTTTATTTAATCTATGTGGGTATTTTAGAGATTTGTGCAGTAAGTCTTTAAATTTAGACGACATTGAACGACTTGAAACTTCTATACCCCAAATTATGTGTCACTTGGAAATGATTTTCCTTCCCAGCTTTTTCACTATCATGGTACATTTGGTTGTTCATCTAGCAACTGAAGCCAAACTTGCTGGACCGGTTAGATACAGGTGGATGTATTTTGTTGAAAGATATTTGGGCACGTTAAAATCCTATGTTTTCAACAAAGCGCGCCCCGAAGGGTCAATAGCTGAAGCTCACTTAGCCTTTGAGTGTGCCATTTTTTGTTCCCGTTACCTTGAAGGATTTGAGTCGAAGTTTAGACTAGCGTCAAAATTTGATAATTCTGCTGAAATATCACCATCTTCAACTGTTCTAGAAGATAGTAGTATTTTTATCCAAGCGGGACAACCCCGAGGAAAGCCTATTACATCCAAGATTTCGAAAATGAACAAGATACAAGCACATCGGTATATCCTTTTTAATTCTTCCGATGTCACAGAATTTCTCAAGTAAGTATGTCATATTACTGATATTAGTTTAGTTTTTGAAAGATTACTTTGAAATATACTAATAACAATTGTGATAATAGAGAGCATGCTACAGAACTTAAGCGACGTAGTCGACCAAGACGTCTTTCGTTAAATGAAATTGAGCGTATACAGCATGAAACTTTTCATGATTGGTTCAGAGAGCATGTAAGCTAAGCTGCATAGTGATTAATTAGTTGATTAATTAGTAGGAAATTGTATGGTAATGTTTTATATTATGAAGCAGGTTAGCAAATTGGAGGCATTAAAGGGGCCAGAATGTTTGAAAGAGGAACTTCGTATGCTAGCTCGTGGTCCACTAGATGTTGTTACTAAGTACCAGGCTTATGATGTAAATGGTTTTAATTTTAGAGGAAAACGTTACGATAAGTGTACCCAAAACAGTGGAGTGGTTGTGATAGCGAAAACATCAAGTTATGCTAGTACTAGCGATAGGAGACCAGTCTTGGGAGACGTTGCTTACTACGGAAGGATAATAGAAATTATAAGATTGAGATATTTGGGAGGATTCTCAACTGTGATGTTTAAATGTGAATGGGTTGATACAACTCAAGGAAGGGGAATAAGACAAGATGAGTATGGTTTTACGTTGGTCAATTTATCCCGTTTGATAAATGGGGATACACTAGCGGATGAGCCTTATATATTTGCAACACAAGCAGAGCAAGTGTTTTACATTGACGACCAAGTTAACACAGGATGGTCAGTTGCTATAAAGATGAAACCTAGAAATGTTAATGACTTGGGTGATGATGAAATGAGAGAAGATGATGAAAATGAGCCATATCATGTCTCGTTTCTTACTCATGAAAATATGAGTTGGGTTAGGGATGGTGTGGAAGGAACTTTGGTTGATGTCTGAAGATAATTCCTAAACTATTAGACTTGGAACATTTTTTTTATGTGATAAACTAGACATTCTTAATTTTATATTAGGTCATTATTTTACTACAGACTTTTTAATTTGTGATATTTTTCCGTTACCCTTTCCTACTGGTAAATAAATAAAGTTTAGATCTTTTTGGTAAGTATTCCATAGAAAATTCTACAGGTATATGTATATTTCTTGCTTTGGTGTGTATATTTATATTCTCATCATTTGTTTTGTCATGACTAATAAAATTGATGATTTTTTTGTTGATATGAAGAATGGCCAGGGCTAGAAATTTAAGAATTAATCGTAAAAGTCGGTCTGAAGTGGAGCAAGGTAGCCTGGATGGTGATAGTGGCCAAATAGGTCACAACTCTACTACTGAAAGTAGTCGGGATCAGCAGTCTCACTTAGAGTCTAGTCCAAATACTGAACATCACAATGGGGGACGGACATATGAATGTGTTGTCCAAGGTACTTATTGCATTTCAATTTGTAGGTGCATTTTGTTAGCTCTTTGAAATATCATCGTAAATATAGATTATTATTGAACAGATATAGATGGAAAAAGGACTCGCGGAAAATCTGTTCTAGCAGATATATGGAATTTACCTCCAGGGCATCGAGTCGTTGTTGAGATGAACAAATCAAATCAACCTATCGGAGATGAAGGAGGTGTCCTAGGAAATTATTGTGGAACGATAGCAAGACATGGAGGTCTATGTTCATTAAGTTATACTCGATGGGATTATTTGAAGAAGGGTAACAATCAGACTTTGATATTGAATGAAGTTAAGGTATAATGAATTAAAAGTGCATTTTACACAAATATTACTTGTTGAGTTGCTTTCTATTTTTACTGTCCAATGTGTTTTTCTTTTTTTATTCTATGTAGGAAAGATTTCTTTATCCTAAAGTTCTGGAAAAATGGATACTAACGTCGATAGGACATAAATGGAGGGACCATAAATGCACTTTGAAAGGACTATATTATTCTGATGATGAAAACATAACAGAGCTTCACAATAACGTTCCCGAAGACGTGGTACATGATCAATGGATTAGTCTTGTTAATTTTTGGAGATCGGACGAAGGTCAGGTATGTGTCATATATTATCTATTATTCTCTAGTGATGGTTAAATGTTCTATTGCTGTAAGTGACTTGCCTATCATAAACATTAAACACAACAGGGGTGCTGGCGTGTTGTTATTATTGTTCAACATATATCAAAGATATTTTATTCATTAGCTACATGTGTGTCAAATGCCTTAATTACAAAAAATCAACTAGGTTATGATTTTGGAATGGCAGGAAAGAAGTCGCAAAAGCCTTCTGTCACATAAGAAGGCTAAGGCGAAGCCTCTTCATACCTCCGGTACAAAAAGTCATGCTCATGTGTCTGAAGATTTGGTACGCCATTTTTTTTTTCAATGACTATAAAATGTGCTTTCTTATGGTATCTACTGACATCAAATGTCTTGATAATATTTTATGTTTTTTTTTCTGTTGCGGTTTGGTAGAAAAAAGCACTCCAAAGATCTCCCACAAGAACAGAGCTTTATCTAGAGTGTCATCAACATAAAAAAGAAGCGAATATAACGGTTTGCTCATTACCAATTTTTTTTCCTATTAAAGATAATCTCCAATATCAGTGAGTTATACCATTATATTTGCAGGATCAGATAAAGGAAATTGCTGCAAAACAAGGTCACACAGAGGGTAACTTAAATGATGACCCCGTCGCGCAAGTATTAGGCAAAGATCAGTACGGTCGGGTTCGAGGAATTGGGTTGGGTGTTAAGCCATCAGATTTAACAGAGCCTTCTGATCCACATTATTGTAGGGGCTTGAATATGTCTACCAACGAAGAGACAGCAGCTATGCATCTTATTCGTCAACTAAAAGAGGGAATGGAAAGATTGGAAAAACGTGTCATAAAACAAGGCAATACTATTAACAAACAACGATATACTATTAGTAAGCTTAAAAGGAAGCTGAGAAGTGATGATGACTCTGACACAGGTGAAGATAATTCTGATGAATGTAGCTTTGACAATGATGCTGATGAGGTAAACAATGCTGATGAGGTAGAAATAGCCCTGAACTTATCATTCTTATGATTTCATTTGTGTAATATTTTTCCGTACACTTGTTTTCTTACAACTTGATCTGATGAGAAATACTGTTATGTTTTTACATCTTCATTGTAGGAATGTGAAATCCCTGAGACAGATGACGAAGTATCTTTTTAACTACACTGGATCGTTTCAATGTCGAAGTACAATAGTTTTTTATGAGGTTGGTGTTATAATGCCTTATTTGAATATGCTTATATAGTGGGTCATGCTATTATGAAATTTTTAGATTGTAAAATAAATAAGAAGTACCTTATTGTGGCTGGTTGTTAGAAATGTTGATGCATTGGTTGATTCTTATTAAATAGAAGTATATGGTAGTATTTCAATGTTCTAGAAATTTTTTTCGTATATGTTTTGGTTATTATGCTTTTACGGAAGGAAAAAATGAAGTGACTGCTAATTGTATGATTTGATTATATAGGAGTAATATTTTTTTTATTCCTTAATCCTTACCACAGGTCTAACATGGCAGGAGAAGGAGAAGGAGAACGAGAGACATTGCAGCAACATCAGGAATAATTCATACTACTCTTAGTGGATTATGTATTATTATTTTCTTTATTCGTACACTTTAGTTCCTAAGTTGTTTTAATTGGGATTGTATCTTGTTTGGAATTGAGACATGTATTGACATGATAATTCTATTTATATTAAGTAATTATCAATTGATATTTGGCTCTTCAAAGAATTTTGGTTTTTTCTGGCAAAATAGCAACGTTAAAAGTGTCGTACTAACCTCTAAATTGCAATTCAAAGTCACTGTTATTCATACATTAAGATAGTAAGCCGAATTTATAAAGGTGCTTTATTAGCATCCCATACACCCCTCCAACAACGCTATAAAGCGTTGGCAATCTACTTAAAATAGCGCTTCAACATTGCAGTGCTTTTTTTGCGTTTTACCGACGCATATAAAAAGCGTCGCAAAAGGTGCTAGCGACATGAGCTATGGCGACGCTTTTTAATGCGTCGGTATTTCCCCTGCCGACGCTATTTAGCGCCGCTATAAGTCATATTGATGCGTCGCAAGAGCTCTTTCTCCTAGTAGTGACACCGGAAAGGTATTTCTCGGCGACGAATTATATAAATTGTGTTGAGTAGGATATTCGTTATTATTGGAACCTCTTTGGGTGAGAAAATCATGGAACGCAGATTGAAATACATGATCGTTTAGCATATTTGGATCGAAAAGAATGGGTTGATTTGTATTTTGACTCATGTTTCTTTGGTGTGTATTTCCATAATTAGGATGGTTTGGATCCATAGTTATGAATATTTTTTGTAGGATATTGGATAAGACAATTATAAAATTTGATGATAGTTAGATATTTGAGTATATTTGTGTAGAATATATGCTAGAATTATGATATATTTATAGAGAAATTTTACAACTGATTTTTTAAAAAATTTAGAGTTTTCACAAATAAAAATAAAGAAAATGAAAAAATTAGCCGTTAACAATTAGCCGTTGCAAATTGAATTTGTGAATCTTGAATGTGCAATTTACGGTCAAATTGAAAATGGTGGGGCCATTTTTTGTCAAAAGCCTTTATTTAATTGTTGTGGTGGGGGCAAACGAAGCACATGCAAAAATGAGAACCTCCCCACTTCCCAGGGGTTCTCCATTTTTTGGGCAACAAGGCTACTTTTCCCACATCCATTAACCTCCCCACAAGTAATGACAAAGCAGATTTGGGGCACCATTTCTTTACCAGTGTGGATGCTCTTAGGAAAGTAACTAAAAGACCAAGTGAGAAGCTTTAGAGCGCTTTTGAAGTCATGAAATGAGGGGCCTAGAGAAAGGGTCAGCCAACCCAATATTGATAAAGATTCGGTGATAACAACCAACACCCTTTCTTCAACAACACGCTCCGCATATCTTTTTAGCTTAATAATCTTGTGTATAAAGCAATTGTAAACCATCTAGTGTGAGGAGTGAGTACTTATTTAACGTAAAGGAAGATATCTAAGGTGCTTTACACATTACTCAATTTTATACTGTAATTACAAGTTACACTGCATTTTCCCATTCGTTTAATTTAGGCAATATCATCATGGTTTCATCAAAACAAGTATAAACGATAGTAATTCCTTATCCGCACTAAGAACCTAAACTACATGTTATGCTTTGCAACAAGCCAACAACTCCCATGGGACACAGGTTTTGTTGTAGTTCCCCTCGTGCTCACCATTAGTCACCAACCCTTCCTGCAAAAATTGCCTTGAAAGTCCCCTAAAAAAACGCCTTCAAAGTACGAAGTATTTGTGTTTATCTATTTGTGTTTATCATGACATAGTAGGCGTTACATCTAGTCACCTACCAATTGATAACACGTGTACCGTGTAATACGCGTAATACAATCATTAGTTCATTACTTCATTGCTATAACCATTACTATATTTTTTTATTTTCATGCATAAACTCAGAGTCGATGGATGACGCCATAGGAAATAGACCATCCTCTTTTTACAGAGATGAAGAGGATGTTGGCTCCTTCTTATCGTGACATATTGGGCGTTACACTTACACCTACCAATTGATAACACGTGTACCCATCAATCCGTATTTCATCATTACTTCAACACACTTTCCATACGGTCGATGATTGCAATGCTACTACTCGTATTTATTAACACTCAGACCCTAAACATCACATCGATATAAACATAAAGAAGCTTACAAATTACCAATTACCATCATAATTCCATATTTTTTTTTTTTACAGTTGTAAAGAAAGGTGTCCTAGTCTACCATGGCCTTACATGCAAGGCCATGGGCAAAGATACCATAAAACAACAAAATACAAATTACATGAAATAAACTACAACGGGAGAGATGATTTCTTCGGGAATCCGCGACAAGTTGATAGGAGGTAACGGTATACTGGCCAAACCGTCGAAACATTTGATGTGAGCCTACGCGACGATAGCGATCGGAGCTTGCCACAAGGTCACCCAAATCCTTACTCTTAAATGTCAACTGAGCTTCGAGGAAATACCTGCAACAAAACACTAAGGAGTGTCTCGGAGATTCATCCCCTAGGCTATGATAAAAGACATCTGGAATCCAAAGAGACCCTTGGACCATTAAGGATGTGCAAAGTGCACTTACGCCACTAGGACGTAGAAAGGGAAGGCGGGGAACAGACCACAAAAGACTGTCTCCAAAGGAGCGAAAACTTCTACACTTTGAAACACACCCCCTACGGACAAGAACCTCAAAACCCAGAAAAATGAGTAAGTAGATATGTAGCGAATTAGAACCTCAATTCCATATTTTAATTTGCTTATTTTCTTAGGCTCCGTTTGGTACCGCAAACCAGGTACTTGTTTTTATCAAAATAACTTTTTTGATAAAAATTTCTGGTAGCTTATTTATTTAAAAGCGTTTGACAAGTAACATTTCTTGGCAAAAAGAGGTACCTGAAATGAAATGTTACCTAGAGTAACTTTTGAGATTTAAGGTATCCGATTTGTTTTTATTTTCTCTTTTTACCCCTTAAATCTATTATACTAAATAATTATCATATTCTCTTACGTCATTTCACCAAAATCAGTTACCTTTTTAGTTAGTTTGTTAAACATTTTTAATTTATATATAATCAGTTACAGATCTTAACTTTCAACTACCTTATTAGCTACATTTTCAGGTTTCAATTTTAAGGTTACAACTTAAAATAATTTTAAATAAGATTCACGGATTCCAATAATTTATTGGAAGGATAATATTTGATGATTTTAAATCAATAATCATAACTAAATTAGATTTGACATGTCACAATCATAAATTATGATATAATCCCACATGAACTTGTACTAGTAGTACGATCATACTACAACTACTATCTTCTTTATAAATCAAACAACCACAGAGCCTACGTGGCGCTCTGTGGTTAAAAGTCAATATGTCAAATATAGTTT